>RJWM01001093.1:16925-170475 GCA_004363535.1 Dasyprocta punctata | reverse complement strand
AAGAAATATAACTGTTCATTGAGTCCTGCATATTTTTAGGTAACAAATCAACAACAAAAATAAAACTATTGTCTTAGTTACTTTTCTCATTGCTGAGACACAATATCAAACACTCAAAATTAAAAGACAAATTTGTTGTATGTCAATAATATTTAAGAAATATAACTGTTCATTGAGTCCTGCATATTTTTAGGTAACAGATCAACAACCTGCACTGTAGCAGCATTTATTTTAAAAAAGATGTATATTATATAATAGTGAAACATTAGTTGGAATTTGTGAAATGAAAGAAATAAAAAGCTTTCTTTCCAGAAGAAAATTTCTTGCAGGGCCATCACTTAATCTTAACTGCATACACACTATGTAGCAGGACACATTTAATAGTAAATAACTGCAAAATTATTAATTTGAAGAGAATACAATGAAGCAATAATTTCTCATAGAACATTTGCATATAGATGTAAATAAAAGTAGAACTAAATTGGAATTATGCATATGAACTTCTGATCTCCTCTCCTCTCTCACTATTCTTTCACAGTACTGAGGATTAAATCCAGTGCTGTACATTGAGCTACATCCCTAGTCCTCTTTTCTTTTTTTTTTTGTTTTGAAATGGGATCTTACCAGGTTGCCTGGTCTTGCCTTAAACTTACACCTCCTAACCTATTAGCCTCCTTAGCAGCTGGAATTACATACAGAAATAACTTCACCTGACATTTCTTTCTCTTGAAGGGAATGTTTCTTTGTTAAGTGACCTAAGCAATCTTTGGAGGAGCCATTTTGCCTACTCAGGCTATTAAATAGGCAATCTAATGTGAACTCTAGAGTCCCATATTTTTGAAACCCAAATTGGATTCCACTAATAGGAAATGTTTCTTGTTTGGGGCAGAAAAACATAGAAAACCTTGGAGCATTTTATTACTGTATAAAAGCTAGAATTCATTCATAGAAATATGGGTTAGTGTTTAAAAGGATAAAATCACCATCCTAAAAAGAAGACTGCCAAGTAGTGACAATTTCACATTAAAAAGGTATAGAATTATTGAAATCAATTACAGTCTGTTTAGTAGTTCTGGTTTCATGTTAATACAATAAAGGCAAGGGAAATTCAGAACTTGTTAAATGTAATTACAATGCATAAACTGTACTACATGGATTTTTAATAGTGTCTATAAAATGTTTTATGTCAATTAACACAAATTAGCTAATTCTTACATTGTACTGCTAATAAACCATAAGGCTATAAAACATAGACATTTTAAAAATAGAGAAATAAAAACTAACAGTGAGAATGCTAAGTGGGAAAGGAAATGTGAATCTTGAATGATAAATAAGGGGGGATTAAAAAGGGCAACCTATTGTAGGAGAAGGGAATAACTTATATGTCATAGAAATAAGTAAAGTGACTTTATACATTTCAGAGAAATTTTAGAAATCAGGGTAATCTTTTGGGGTAATAGAGCAATAAGAAAAAAAATAAAGCAAAATTAGAGGGCGATTTGGATTCTTTTGGCCACAATAATGAAGGTAGTGAAAAACATAGCAAAGGTCAAACTGAGTAGAGTTGTTCTCCACATTAAGGTTTAATTGTGTGTGCCTATTTTGTTACAGTGGTAATAGGTCTCAAACTCCCATGTGGGAGTATCACATTTAAGCGATGTTTGTTGAAAAGTAAAGACAGAAATAATCTTGTTTTTTTTTTTTTTTTTTTAACTTGGATGGAAGGTCTAAGACCAAGTTTGATAGGGGTTTCTATGGGAGACAGAAGTGATTTTCCAGCCGGGCGTGGTGGCGCACGCTTTTAATCCCAGCACTCAGGAGGCTGAGGTAGGAGGAGCGTTGTGAGTTCGAGGCTGGTTTGGGCTACAATGCAAGCGCAAGGCCGGCCTGAGCTACACAGTGCGACCCTGCCTCAAAAAACTAGGGCCAGGAGTTTGGCTCAGCGGCGAAGTGATTTTCCTTGGAGAATCTGAGTCATTTACAAAAAGATTAACACAAACCAGAAAAACTGATAAAGTTTTAAGGTACTGCAAACCTGCTGCTTTTCTCTTTAAAGATTTCCAACAATGTAATTCTTTTTCTGTGTTGTCTCACTCCACTTGGTTCCACAGCTTAGGAGTATCCCTTTGAAATTCACTCTGCAGAAAGACTGGTCAGTGGGTTTGAGATTCAAGTAATAAAAAAAGCAAGAGTGTTGGGTTCAATCACACCAGATAGAAACAGAGAAAGAATAATCACAACTATCTCTATGAAGAATATAAGGAAAAAGCTAAAATAGATAAAATACAGGCGTAGGTCCTTTAACAATACCAGGTAAAATCTTTATCTTGTCATTTAATGTATTATATCACTAACACTTGATTGAGTAGTGATTCTCCCAAGAGTACCCGGATGCTTAATGGCAGAGTATGACATTTGGCTTTTCAGTTCACTGGTTTTTCCTCTAATGTAGTGCCATGGTGTTAAAAAGAACAGTTAACATGTAATCTTACAAAGACATTTTCAATGGTAAATTAAAATTTTCAACAATAAATGTTGTTCACACTAAAATAACCCAGAGTCTTAACAAATAAAAAAGCGCAAACTAAGGAATAGGAATAAGAATATAAATATGACTCATGTAAAAATGCATAAACAGACTAACTTATCTGAACTTTGCCAAAGTTAGTTCTATTCACCATGTAAATGAGGTGAACAAATATTCAAATGGGGCAAAATTTAATTCTGCCAAACAAGAAAGGCCAGTTGTATTTAGTAGAAAATCTGATTTCTAAAATATAATTAACATGAACGCAGCATTATTAATTTCAAATGAGCATAGTAACTATAAAATAATTTTTGTGCCAAAATTCCTTACATGAAAAGTTTCCAATTAATATTTCATTTATTGCATATGTTTATGACAATTGCGTTCCTCTTAAAAATATTTATAAATTTTTGGTTAGTATAAGACCTGTAGTTCGTAATGTGTACATTAATCATAGGAAGTAGGTACATGCACTTCACAGGTTTTAATTCTTTTATTTATCCTCCACTTCCCTCCTTCTCACCTCTGCATTTGAAGAAAATTTGTCTCCCAGTCTCCTGCTGTTCTTTATTTTGTTTTTAAATTGTTTTATAATTTGGGTCTCTCATGTAAGAGAAGTTACATGTTATTCAACTTCATGTGTCTGATTTATTTCATTTAAGGTTATGTTCTCAAGGTGCATCTATTTTCCCAGAAATAATTGATATTTAGCTTTTTTGTGGCAAAGTAATAGTCCATTATATATAATACATTTTCTTTATCCATTCATCTATTGATGGATATATAAGCTTCCTAAAATATTTAGTTATAATGAGTTTGATGCTATAAACATGGGTATGCATGTATGACTGTGGTATGATGTTTTTAACTCTTTCAAGAAGATACCTAAAGAGGAATAGGTAAGTCAAATGAAATTACAATTTTAGTGGTTGTGGCCATTTTCATATCTCTGAGCAGTGTACAATGGAGCATTTTTCCTCACAACCTCTTAAACATTTGTTATTTTTTGATTTCTTAATAATAACCATCCTTTCCAGAGTAAGATGAAATCACAATGTTGTTTTAATTTGTATTTCCCTGATGGCCAGAGATTTTGAACGTTTTCCACATATTGGACATTTGTACGTCTTCTGAGAAGCACCTTTTCAATTCAGTTTCCCATATTTTAATTTATTATTTTCCTTTGAAGGGTCTGATTTTGTTTTAGTTCTTTGTATGTTGTAGGTATTAGACCTCTGTCAAAGGAGAAGCCAGCAAAAAAAAATTTCCCATTCTGTAGATTGTCTCTTTACTCCATTGGTGTTGTTATGCAGAAGCTTCTGAAGTTGATGTAATCCTATTTGTTGTTTCTGATGTTATTTGTTGTGTATTTGGGATTCTGGTTAGGAAGTCCTTGCCTACGCCCGTCTTCAAGAAGGTAACCTATTTTATCTTCCAGCATATTGTTTCTATTTTAATATTCGTGTCTTTGATCCATTTTGATTTTATTTTAGTATACAGTGGTAGATATAGGTCTAGATTCAATCTTCTGCATATGTATAAGCAGTTTTGCCATAACTATTGGTTTAAAAGGTTGTATATTTTCTTCAATGCATACTTTTGTCCCCTTTGTCAAGGATCAGAGGGCTTAATGTAGCTCAGGTTGTTTCTTCATTTTTTATTTTGTTCTATTGATCCAAATATCTGTTTTTGTGCCAGTAACATGCTGATATCACTGTAACTTTGCAACATAACTTGAAATAGTTATTCTTGGTCTCTTAATGTTTCAGGTAAATATTAGGATATGTTTTTTTTTAGTTTTGTTGAGTAATGCTGTTGGTATTGATTGGAACTGTATCAAATATATCCATCAGTTTTGGTATTTTGGCTACTTTTTATAATATTGGTCCTGCCTATTCAGGTACAGGAGATATTTTTCCATTTTTTGATGTCCTCTTCTACCTCTTTTTTTTCCAGAGTACTATATTTTTTCATTATAGAGATCTTTTGCTTCTTTGTTAGGTTAATTCCTAAGTGAATAATTTTTCTTGATGCTACTGTGAATAGTATTGTTTCTCTAATTTCTTTTTTAGTGAGTTAATTATTTGTGTAGAGGAATGCTATTGGTTTTGTATTCTGGTACACTGATGAATTTGGTTATTACTCTAGGAGGCCTTCAGTGGAATTGTGTAGTTTTCATATAAAGGATCATGTTATCTACACATAATGATAATTTGATTTCTTCCTTTATCCCTTTTATTTCTTTCTCTTTCCTGATTGTTCTGGCTAATGTTTTGATTATTGTACTGCACAGGAGTGACGACAGTGGAAATTCTTTTCTTGTTCTTGATTTCAGGGGCAATTTTTGAGAGTAACTTAATGTAATACAGTGTTGGCAGTAGTTTTTTCATGAATGGTCCTTCTACACCAATTCTTATTAGTGTTTTAATCATGAATGGATGTTGGATTTTATCAAATGATTTTTCCTGCATCTACTGAGATAATCATGTGGTTTTGTTATTGCTTCTGTTTATGTAATGTATTACATTTATTGAGTTGTGTATGTTGAGTCATTCTTGCATCCCTAGGATGAAGTCTAGATGATCATGATGTGTGATATTTTTGACAGTATGTTACATTTTGTTTGATAGTATCCTGTTAAGGATTTTACTTCTATGTTCATTAAAAAAGATTCAGCTATAGTTTTCATTTTTATTTGGGTCTTTGTCTGGTTTTAGAAAGAGGATAATGGAATTTTACAGGAATATGTTTGGAAGTACTCTTTCACTTTCAACTTTATTAAAGAGTTTGAGAAGTGTTGTCACTATATCTTCAATGAAGTTCTTGTAGACTTCAGCAATGGGTCAGTCAGGACCTGGGTTTTTCTTGGTAGGACTTCTATAAGTACTTCAGTTTTATTGCCTATTACTGGATTATTTAGAATTTTTATATCTTGTTGGCACAGTTTTGGTTATTCATATGGTTTTAGGAATCTATCCATTCTTTCTAGGTTCTCCAATTTTGTAGAGTACAAGTTTTTTACTAGTTTACTAATAATCTAGATTATGACAGTGTCTGTCATGATTTTGCCTTTTTCATTTCTAATTGCATTGATGTGGGTCTTTTTTGTTTGTTTGTTTTCCTATCTTTTGCAAAGAATTTGTCTATCTTTTTACTCTTTCCAAGAACCAGCTTTAGGATTTATTGATTTTTTTGTGTTGCTTTTTTAGTCTCAATTTCATTATTAGTCTAATCTGTATGTTTTTCTTCCTTGCATGGAGTTTGGGTTTGGATAGTTCTAACTTTTCTAGAACTTTGAGGTACATAATTATATTATTTATTTGAGCTCACTCTGTTTCTGTAATGTTGGCATTCACAGCAATGAATTTCCCTCTTAGGACTTCATGTCCCACAGGTACTGGTATGTTAAATGGACATTGTTATTCGATTCTAGGAATTAATTATTCCTTGATTACTTCTGTGACCCACTGAGTATTCAAGAGTGTGTTATTTAATGTCCAGATGTTTGTAAAACTTTTGAAGTTTGGTGTTGATTTCCAGTTTTATTTTGCTATCATAATGTACATGAGATAATTGTGTTCTTTTATATTTATTTAAACAAGCTTCATGGGCTAGTCTGTGGTGTATTTTTGGAAAATCTCTGTGTGCTGCTGAACAGAATGCATTCTGTTGTATTAACGTAGAATATTCTGTAGATTTCTACTAAAATGGTTATTCTAAGGTGCAGTCCAGGTCTGATATATCTTTGTTGATATTTTGTCTAGTTGATCTTTCTGTTTGTGAGATTTGGGTATTAGGATGCCCCAATATGATTGTGTTGGTGCTTATTAGTTTTGCTATATCCAGCTGTTTTAGTTTATGAAGTCAGGTGCTCTAATATTTGATGCACATATATTTATAATTTTTATCGATTCTTGTAGAATTGTTCCCTTAACTAATATACAGCTACCTTGTTTGCTCCCTCTTATCATCTTTAGCTTGAATACCACTTTCTGTGAGAATAAGTTGGTTACCATGCTTGCTTTCAGGGTCCTCATTAGTGGAATGTTCTTCCACATTTGAATTTTAGTCTATTAATTTCCTTTAGAATTTTGTGTGTGCTGTACATGTTATTTTTTGATACATTCTGCCAATTTCTATCTTATAGTTGGGAAATTTAGGGTATTTATATTTAAAGTTATTACTGAAAGTTATTTACCTCTCTCGTTGTATTATTTTCCTGTGGTTGATTCCTATATTTTTCCCTTTTATTTAGCTGTTCTTCCTGATGTATTTGTTTCATCAGAGTTTTTTGCTTTGGTAATTTCAATGTCTCTTTCTAGGATATTCTTTAGAACTTTTTGGGGAGGTGATTGAATGTCCATAAATTTCTTTAGGTGGAATATCTTTATAATGGAATATCCTTATTTCTTCATCAATTTTGAAAGATAGTGTTGAAGGATATGTCTTAGTTACTTTTCTCATTGCAGAGACAAAATATATTCAATACCCACAAATTAAAGGAGGAAAGATTTACTTCAGCTCATACTTTCTTTTTTTTTTTTTTTTTTTTTTTTTGCGACACTGGGGATTGAACTCACAACCTTGCGCCTGCCAGGGCAGGCGCTTAAGCCGCTGAGCCAAACTCCCCAGCCCTGGTTTTTTTGAGGCAGGGTCGCACTATGTAGCTCAGGCCGGCCTTGCGCTCGCGTTGTAGCCCAAGCCGGCCTCGAACTCACAACGCTCCACCTACCTCAGCCTCCCGAGTGCTGGGATTAAAGGCGTGCGCCACCATGCCCGGCTCAGCTCATACTTTTTAAAAGTTTCAGTCCTTAGTTGACTGGCTGCAAGGCAAGCAGCATGGCAGAGGAGAAACAATCCATGGCATGGCAGGCAAAAGGCAGTGAGCAGCAAGCAGAAAGCCTGCCTTCCTTCTTTTCCACCTATATACCATCCTGGTTATACACTTGTTGATTGGTGTCATCCGCATTCAGAACATTTCCAAACCAATCATTGTCTAATCCAATCATCACACCATAAATGCATAGTTAGACGCCCTTAATTCAAAAAGCCCCAACTATGAGTGTATGAGGCTTTGAGAGGACATCTAGATACAAGCCATAACATTCTTCTCCTGGCATCCAAAAGACTCACGTGTATTCCTTTATGAAAAAACCATTTAGTCTATCTCTAAGAGCTTCTAATGTCCTATTTCACCATTGCTGAAAAGTCCAAGTCCAAAGTCTCTTCTGAGATTTAAGACAAACTCTTAGCTATGAGCCCATTTACAAATGAGAAGAAAGTTAAACATTTCTAACATATAATAGCACAAGACAAGCATTCCCATTCCAAAATGTACAAATAGGGAAATAGAAAGGAATAGGACCAAAGCAAATCTAAATCTAGCAGTGCGTACATTAAGTCCCTAGTTACATGCCCAACCTCTGGAGCAATCTGTGGCAAAATGTGAACTCCATGCCTTTAATCCCAGCACTCAGGAGGCTGAGGTAGGAGGAGCGTTGTGAGTTCAAGGCCAGCTTGGGCTACAACGTGAGCATAAGGCCGGCCTGAGCTACACAGTGCGACCCTGCTTCAAAAAACCAGGGCCGGGAGTTTGACTCAGTGACTTAAACGCCTGTCTGACAGGTGCGAGGTTGTGAGTTCAATCCCTGGTGCCACAAAAAAAAAAAAAAAAAAAAAAAAAAAAAAAAAAAAAAGATGTGAACTCTATAGGGTTTGGGTGACTCCACCCCTGTGGCACTGTGGATGGCTTCAGCTCTCACGGATTCTGTCTTAGGCCAGCTTTGCTCACTCCTTGTGACTTTCTTCAGAAAATTCACATTCCTGGCTTCTCCAGTGTTCTGGGGTTTCCACTGCTCTGTTGGCTTCACTATCACGGTGTCCCATACAGCCCTTCCAGGCACCCATTTTCTGCCCTATAGACATTCTAAAAATGGTTGGAAACCTTTTTTTTAAATTTTTATTTAAGCAGAAAAAAAAAGACATATATAACAAAGACAGAAAAAACAAAACAGACAAACGACTAGAGTAAATGCACAACAGTAACATTACAGGTTTACAAAACAGTATAATAGAAAATTGACAATGGTTGCAATATTGCAAATCATTATCTTCAAAATGGTTGTTTAGATTAACAGATATAGACATGTAAAATTGATCTAATCATATCAGTATCAATTGTTCTTACTCAATAATGAATACATTCAGCAGTGTGTTCATTTTAGTTATCCTACATATACATATATACAGATCTATATCCTTTCCTTTTCCCTTTCCTCTTTTCCCCTTTTCCCTTCTCAGTTACCTTTGCTCTTTGAGCTGTTTTGTATCCTTCCATAGTATTTATTATAGATTTTGGATCATATATACTTTTTCAGTTTCTTACACTAGGGAGATAGTATGGTATTTACACATGTGGGTTTGATTTATTTCACTTACGAGTATGGTCTCAAGTCGTGACCATTTACTTGTAAAAGTCTCAATGCAATCTTTCTTGATAGCTGAGTAGTACTGCATTGTATAAAAATACCACATCTTTTTTATCCATTCTTTGATTGATGGGCACTTGGGTTGTGGAAACCTTCTTGATGGCCTAACGCTTGGATTCTTCATGTACGTAAAACCAGAATCATGTGGATGATGCCAAGGCTTGTGGCCAGCTGGAGCAGTAGTCAGGCTTCCTTCTCTTTTGGCTGTTTTTGAGTATTTGAATTGCTGAGCACTGTGAACCCAATTCTGAGGAACAAATTTCCTAGGCCACTGCCATCCTGGAACGTGATGCTCTGAGACTCTCTTATGAAAGAAAAGTCTTTCTTTCACCTTTGTAATTTTGAGACAGCAAAAATCGGAGTCCTGCTTTTTCTTGTGATGTCCTCAGGTCATCTTTTCTATTGTCCTGTTCCTTCTCAGCAGCTAATTTTTTCCCTGCTCCATTTTTATAGTCCACAGCTTTTCTGGAGCTTTTCTGGCTAAAGTCAAACATGTTAAATTATTCTGCTGGGCCATTTGATCTTTATTCTTAACATTAATAGGGCTGAAAGCCCCCAACAGTAGCCATGCCACTGCCTCAAAATTAGATTGCCTTGAAATTTCTTCTGTCATATTAATTAGTACAGTCCTTAATCTCAGCCTCAGGCAAAGTCTCCAGATGTGAGCAAAATACAGACTAATTTTCTGCCAAAGCTTTACACACATGAGGTGGAGTCCAAGAGCCAATGTTATTTTTGTTCCTAACTTAAATTTAAGCTTGTTCTTTATCAACTGCAATTCTATAACCATTCTAGTTTTCTGAGCTCTGACCAGAATCTCCCATCAGGTTCAGCTTATAGCATTGTGGGGCTGCTTCTTCAGCCAGCATCTCCACACCATTCTGGACACTTCCGGGAAGCCAGTTCCAAAGGCTTTTGAACCATATAGTCAAGTACAGTTCCTGCAATGACCCCATTTCTTTGGTATCAAAATCTGTCTTAGTTACTTTTCTCATTGCTGATACAAAATCTCTAATAATCACAAGTTAAAAGAGGAAAGGTGTTTTCAGATCACAATTTGTAGAGGTTTCAGTCCATAATTGACTGGCTTCAAGGCAGTACAGCATGGCAAACAGCCCTAGGTGGAACTTGTACTATAGGTTTGCCACCACTGCTATAGGGTTTACCTTTATAAGTGATTCATTAGTTTTATCTAACAGATTTTAAAATCGTTTCTGTGTTTTGGTCATCTGGGATCTTGACTATGACTTGCGATGGGGAATTTCTTCTCTTATTTGGCATTGCATATACCTTACTGATCTATATGTTTAGTTTCTTCCCCATACTTGGATTTTTTTCTGCTATTATGTCTCCAACCAGATATTTTGTTGCATGTGTGATGCCCTCTAATTTTTATCTGACTCAATCTTAGGTTAGTCTTAGTGTCTTCTTGCATTTATTGGATTAATTTTCTTTGATCTCTTGTTGTCTTTAAGGTATCTCTGTGTATTGGTCCTGTGCCTCTAATCTGTTCTTGAGGTTTGAAGCTCTCCTCACATTGGTCACTTCTACTGTTCATATATTCAATAGAATTATCACTGGGGTGTCTGTTTGGCACCTTTTCATGAGATGCATTTTTTGTAAATTTTTCATTCATGGTTTGAATGATTTTGGTTAGTTCTTCTATTTTTTTTTATGTGACTATTCTTTCTTATTTTAAAGAAAAAAAAACCCAATAAAATCAATGGTACAAATTTTCAAAACAAGACTGTAGGACAGTAACAGTCGTTAGTACATTGCATATTGTTATCTTCAAAGTGGTTGCTCATATTATGAGATACAGGTATCAAAAAATGATCAAACAGTTGGGCGTGGTGGTGCACGCCTTTAATCCCAGCACTTGTGAGACTGAGGTAGGAGGAGCATTGTGAGTTTGAGGCCGGCTTGGGCTACAACGTGAGCGCAAGGTTGGCCTGAGCTACATAGTGCGACCTGCCTCAAAAAACCAGGACCAGGAGTTTGGCTCAATGGCTTAAGTGCCAATCTGGCAGGTGTGAGGTTGTGAGTTCAATCCCTGGTGCCGTGAAACAAAAAAAACAAAAACAAAAACAAACAAAAAAAACCCATATATACATATATGTACAAAACTTTCTTTTTAATGAAATAATAGCAATTAGTATTAAAACTATCTTAACTATTTTTTTTGTGTGTGTATATATATATATATATATATATATCCTTTTCCCTTTCTTCTTTTCTCCTTTCTCCCATTCCAGTTTCTCTTTCTTTTTGAATAGTTTCTTCCCATTTCACAGTATCCATTGTACATTTTGAATCTTATTTACTCTTTCAGCTTCTTACACTAGGGAGACCATATGATGTTTACACATGCGAGTCTTATGTATTTCACTTATGAGTATGGTCTCAAGTTGCATGCATTTACCTATAAAAGTCTCAGGTTTATTCTTTTTTATAGCTGAGTAGTACTCCATTGTGTAAAAATACCACATCTTTTTAATCCATTCCTTGGTTGATGGGCATTTGAGTTGTTTCCAAGATTTAGCTATTACAAATTCTGCTGCTATAAACATGAGTGCACATATATTGGTGTAGTATGGTGTTTTTAATTCTTCGGGGAAAACACCCAGAAGGGGAATAGCTGGGTCAAATGAGACCTCTAGTCCTAGTTTTGTGAGGGATCTCCATGCTGATTTCCATAGTGATTGCCCCAGTCTACACTCCCACCAACAGCAGAGAAGGGTCTTTTCCTCCACAGCCCCTCCAGCATTTGTTAATGGTTGATTTCTTGAAGATAGCCATTCTAACTGGGGTGAGATGGAGTCTCACTGTTGTTTTAATTTGCATTTCTCAAATGACCAGTAATGTTGAACATTTTTTCAAAGATTTATTTGCTATTTTTATTTCTTCATCTGAGAAGTGTGTGTTCATCTCAGTCACACATTTTTGGATTGGGTCTTTAAATCTGGGGGGCCTGATTTTTTTCAATTCTTTATATGTTCTAGATATAAGTACTTTGTCTTAGGGACAGTTGCCTAAAATATTTTCTCACTCTGTGGTTGTGTTTTTACTCTGTTGGTGATTTCTTTTGTTGTGCAAAAGCTTTTTAATAAGATAAGATAAGATAAGATCCCAGTTGTTGGTCCTTTGAAGTGCTTCCTGTCCTATTTGAGTTTTGTTCATGAAGTTTCTGCTTACCCTGTGTCTTCAAGATTTCTGCCTACTTTCTCTTTCAGTAGATATAGTGCTTCTGTTTTGACATTTAGATCTTTGATCCATTTTGACTTTAGTTTAGTGCATGGTGATAGACATGGGTCTAGTTTTAGTCTTCAGCATGTAGAGAACCAGTTCTTCCAGCACTTATTAAAGAGGCTGTCTTTCTTCCAGTAAACATGTTTGGCCTCTTTGTCAAAGATAAGATGGCTGAGTGTGTTTGTAGTTGTGTCTGCATCTTCCAGTCTGTTTCACTGTTCCTCAGGTCTGTTTTTTGCCAGTACTATGCTGATTTTATCTCTGTGACTATTTTTTAGTTGCGTTAATCAGTTTGTCTGTTGATCCACTATCTATTTGGTTATATCATTTTTGAGTTCTCCAAGTTTCTTTGTTTCTTATCTGATCGTTTTTTACACTGTAACTATTTTTTTAATTTCCTCCCCATAAGTGCTACTTTGACCTGCTTTATCCACATTGAGAGTGTTGAAGGGCCTTTTCTTGCCTTGTTCTTTGCATTTCCTATATGTATTTTTTGCTAATTGTTGAGGCCAAATAGAGTGAAGAGATGCTGTTTGTATGAAGTGTTTAGTTAGGTTCTATTTTCTATTACTGTGATCAAACCTTTATTTGTCAAGGGGTATTGTCTCACACTCCAGTCTATTCCATTTAATTGGGTTGGACCCACTCACTGTGTTTAATGGAAACAATTCCTAGTGGTTATAATAGCATCCACATATTCAAGCATACATCAATCATTAACCTTAAGACTTGTTTTTATAATTTTGTTCTTTTATCAGTGCTCCTTATCGATTAGAATTACTATTATTAGCAATTCATCTGGGATATGGAGAGAGTAAGGAAGGAATGAGGTAGAGAAAAGAAAGCTGGTAAGCAAATAAGGAGAAAGGGTGTTAGAGTTATTTTTGTAGATGGGTAAGCAGCTAGTCTTGAGGAGTTTGAGAGAATATATGTGTAACTGGAACAGAGATGCAGGAGGAAAGTAAAGATTGAGGAAAATTTTGAGGTTTTCACAAACTATTAATATATTTGCAGTTAGTTTTGTTTGGATCCTCTAAACACAATTCTTTTAAGGGTCACCGCCATATGACCATGAACAGACAATACCTTTCCACTTAAAAGAACTGGTTAATTCTTACTCTCTTTTGTATATATATGGGTATTAGCTCTATATATGTCATATGAAAGGCATTTAGTATCTCTCTGCCTATGACAGATAGCTTACCTTTTTGATACCAAAGGATGGGCAATAGACAGGATGATGTAGGAACGCAATGATCCCAGGTGTTTGGAAGTATAAGGGGAACTCTGTGTGTGTGTGTGTGTGTGTGTGTGTGTGTGTGTGTTTGTTTGTTTGTGTGTGTCTTCCTTTGTTTACAGTCAGGGACTTTCCAGAGTCCTCAGCTGCAGTTAATATCCAAGGTGAGTTTATCTTCATGGTGGGAGGGAGAATATGTTAAAGAACCTATCCCAGGACTATTGCTCCATCTCACAGGCTGTTACAACCACTTCATTGATGGTGTGGTCACTGAATAAAAGGTGTGAGGGGAGCTGCAGACCAGTGGTATCCCAAATTTCATTTTTCAATAACCCAGATATTTGGTTTGTTCTACAGAGTTTATGTTTCAACTTAATGTTCTATATTCTGATGTCATTGCCTTCTCTGTCTCAAAATACATGCATTATCAGGTGTCTCTCCTCTTAGCTTCAATATGCCTCCTTCTCTAATTGGCCATGTTGGAATTTGCTCTGATGACATTTTTGAAAACAGTTTAGTTTCTCTGGTATGTTAAACATCTTTTTCTCACTGCCAACATATTTTAAAAATTGTTTCTTCTAAAATTACAAAGGTAAACGCCTCACAAAAAATGTATATTAACTTTTAAAAATTATAATTTTGGTAAAATTTTACTGAAACATAATATGCCAAAATAAAGTCTCTATCTAGTACAAAAAATTATCATAAAGTGAACATGCACACAAACACTGCTAGATTAAGGAATAGTAAGTTGCTGCCATCTCAGAAACAAGTCTTTTAATATTTTTCACTCTCTAATTCCTACCTACCATCAAAATATGGCTATAATTTAGTTCTGTGTATTCCTGAAATTCTGATAAATGAGATAATGCAATTTCTGTATGTGTGCATATGTCTATGTATATACTGTATATTTATATAAATATATGATTTTCTTGTCTTTGACTTTATTTACTCAATGTTGGCTTTGTGAGATTCATCCATGACACTTCATGTGGAAGCAGTTCATTTGTTCTGCTGTATCATTTATGTTAGATAATGAACGATACATTGTTACTTTTACCTTTGATAAATACTTGGATTTTCTCCTGCTTTTGATTATTATGAACAATGCTATTAGGAATGTTCTTGAACATATATTATATTTTTTACTTTATAATATTTTTAGTTCCTACTTTTTATTAGTACAAGTTTGCAGTGTATAGTACTTGCATTCCTTGTGGTGAGATGGTACATGTACATAACACATCTTGATTCATTTTTCATCTGCTTTCCTTCAATATCTCCTTTCTCCCTTCATCTCTTGTTCCCTTTCAAATTTGAGAAAGAGCTATCTCTTTACTTCCTAGTATCTGACTTGTGTTTATTCTTTATTTTTATTTTGGGTTTCTCATTTTAGAAAACCATGCATTATTTATGCTGTGTGTCTGAATTAATTTCTTTAAAATTCTGATCTCTACTTGTCACTGTTGGATTGATTTTTCATGGTCTCTTGTTATTCTTAAGATCTCTTTCTTTTCCTTTTCACAACTGTTTCTTCTAGATCTGATAGTCTATACTCATCTTTATTCAATTTGGTGTGTATAAATGTGTGGTGAGTTTAAGAGGGCTAGGGGGTAGGTTGAGGAAATGAATGAAACTAAATATAGTAGGAATAAGGTTGGAGGGTGTGGGATGATCATCCAAGTTTTGGCTAATTGTATAACACAAGAGAGAAGGACTGGAAGACAAGGTATAGGAGTATTGAAGTGAACCAGAAAGAGAAGAGACACTGTTTGCTCACATGAAAATATAAAATCAAGTGAGATAATTGATGATAGGAAGAAATGAGTAGAATAAAATAAAAAGAAAGGTTAGAGATCTAATCATGAAAGAAAAAGAAAAAAAGAAAATAAAAAAGAAACAGAAGACAGAAATAGCCATACACAGCAAAAAATGACAAACAAAAAGAAAAACAAAACAGGACAAAACAGAACAGAGTGAAAAAGAGAAAAAACGAAAAAAAAAAGTGTGTGGGGTGGCCCAGCCCACTCTGTTCCATGTGTCTTTATCCCGTGGCATGGTGCTGGTTCAACTAACTTATCACTTGCTAGTTCATATTACTAGTCTTGGATCTTACTATTTCATGCTGCTAGTCCCACTTGTTCATCCTGTGTGCCCTGACTGGGGGACCTACTGTGTGCCTGGGATTCCTGCTGGTCTCTGGATTTTCCCACGATTCACCTCGGTCCTGGCAGCAATGAAGGAAAGGGCCAGTTTTAAAATTATGGTCTCAAGGTGCATCCATTTTCCTACAAATGACTCAAGTTTATCCTTCTTTATGGCAGAGAAGTACTCCATTGTTTCCAGATGCCAGATTTGCTTATTCATTCATTTGTTGATACATATGTAAGTGCGTTCCAATATTTATTAGTTATTATGAAGTGTGCTGCTCTAAACATGAGTGTACATATATAACTGTGTAATATATATTACTGTGTTTAACTCTTTTAAGAAAATGCATCAAGGGGAGTAGCTAGGTTGAAGTAAGTTTTAGGGTTTTTTTTTGGGGGGGGGAGTTTTTATTTTAAAGGGAGTAAAACAGAACAGCAAAATTAAACAAAACAAAACAGTGATAGGACAGTAGGAAATCCACAATCGCTCTATTACGTATTGTTATCCTCTAAATAGTTACTCAGAGTACTGGTCCCAGACTTGCAAAACAACATACATGTTCAGTTGCTTCCTTACTTCAGTTATTATTGTCTCAGCCTGTGTCACATCCAGTGACTTATGGGAGGAAGAGTGGGGTATGGGAGGCAGAGGTGGTTTCCTTGCTGGTTCTCCCCAGCGGTCAGGGCCTCCGCTGACTCACTAGGAGGCTGCACAGCTTCCTTGCTGCTTTTCTCTGGCTTGTAGGGCCTCTGCTGGCACATGGGGTATGGAGACCCCATTGCTTCCTTGCTGTTTCTCCCCATCTGGAAGGGCCGCTGCCCCTGGTTTTATTTTTGCTGGATTCCTGAATTATCTCTCTCCATGGGCTGCAAGTCTCAGTTCAGATCCTTCCTGTGTCCATGGGACCCACCTTTCTACTCCTCTTCCTCCTGTTTCCATATTCCGGGGTCTGGACACCAAAACTTGGAAAGGTTCTTTTGCTACCGTTCACCCCTCTGCCATTTTGCCAAAGTCTGAGATTTTTTTTTCTTGAGACAAGGTCTTGCTATGTAGTTCAGGGTGTCCTTGAACTCACTATGTAGCCCAGCCTGAGTTCAAATTTGCATTAATCCTCTTGCCTCAGCCTCCGGAGTATTGGGACTACAGGCATGCACCATCATGCACAGCTCTAGTAGTTTTCTGAGGAGTATACATGCTAGATTCCATAGTGGTGGACTGGTTTACCTTCTCTCTAACAGTGTAGCAGGATTCCCCCTTTTTTCCCTTAGCCTCACCTACATTTATTATTAGTTGCTTTCTTGATGATAGATGACATTATGGTTGATACACTGTGTCAATTTGAGAAGTTTAGAAGTTTAAGGTACTCAGCAGGAAGCCACTGTCCTTACTTTGTAAACATCCTACATCCTACTAGAGCTGGGAATGATGATGCATGCCTGTAGTCCCCAATACCCAGGAGGCTGAGGAGGGCACAGAGATGGTGTGAATGCTACACCTACTCTGTGGGGGTTAGCCTACTTGCAATATAAGGGAAAAAAGAGGCTAGTTTTCTGCATTTTGCTCTTGTTGCCTTTTCTGTTTTCTGCTGCCTTGAAGTGTTGCCCCAGTGCCGTGCCACCCTGTGTTGGAGCCAGCTGAGTATGTACTGATTAGCTACATAAACCTTTCCTTCTTTCATTTTGAGTGTCAGATATTTTGTCTCAGCAGCAAGAGAAAAGTAAACAAGACAGATAGTCTTTCTAAGGTAAGATGAAATTTCAGGGTTGTTTTAATTTGCATTTCTTTAATGGCCAGAGATGTTGAACAGTCATGTGCTTGTTGATTTTTATATTTCTTTCTCTGGTATGTGTCTATTCATTTCAGGTGCCCATGTTTTGATTAGGTTATTTGTTTGAAGGGGTCTAATTTTTTGAGTCTTTATATATTCTAGATATTAGTCCTCTGTCCAAGAAATAGCTGGCAAAGTTTTCTTCCATTCTGTAGGTTTTCTCTTTACTCTGTTGATTATTTGTTTCCTGTGCTGAAGATTTTATTTTGATATGATCTCATTTGTTGATTCTTGGTACTATTTCCTGCTCAACTGTGGTTCTTTTCAGAAAGCGTTTGCCAGTGCCTTTGACTTGAGGAGTTTTACTATTTTGTCTTCCTGCAGATTAAGCGTTTCTGTTTAACATTTATATCTTTAATCCAGTTTTCTTAGTACCGTTTATTAACGAGGTTATCTTCCATCCAATGTATATATTTGGCCCTTTTAAAATACATCAAATAATTGAATGTGTTGGGTTTTTTTTAAATCCTCTTCTATTGCATTTTTTCACATGTCTGAATTTATGTTAGTGCCGTGCGTTTTTTTTTTTTTTTCACTGCAGTTTTGTAACACATCCAATACCAGGACTATGATACCTCCTGCTTTAAACTTGCTACCCAGGTTTATGTTTTCTATTCTGGATCCCTTCTGGTTCCATATGAATTTTAGAATAGTTTTCTCCAGTTGCATTACAAATGCTGTTGGTATTTTATTGAGATTGTTTTAAATCTGTATATCAGTTTTGAAAATATGGGCATTTTGACATTGGTTCTGCCTACCCAGCTATGAGGTGTATCTTTACATTTTCTGATGTCCTCTTATATTTTCTTTATCAGAGTACTGTAGTTTTCATTGCAGAGATCTTTCACTTCCTCGGATAGGTTAATCCCTAAGTACTTAATTTTTTTCGTATTATTCTGATGGCGGTTTTCCCCTAATTTGTTCTCAGTGAACTCATTATTGATGTTCAGGAAGAATACTGCTTTTAATCTGTTGACTTTGTGTCCGGCTCCATTGCTGAATTTGTATATTAATTCTAGGAGTCTTTCGGTGAAATTCTTTGGTTACTCTCTGTAGAGGGTCATGCCATCTGCAAATAATGCTAACTTGACTTCTTTCTTTCCTATACATATCACTTCTATTTCTTTTACTTGTTTAATTAATCTTGAAAATGTTTTGAGTTATATAATGATCAGGAGTAGTGATAGTGAATGTCCTTGTTTTTTTTTTCTTTCTTTATTTTATAGGGAAAAGTTTCGGATTTTCCTCATTTAATATGTTGTAGGCAGCAGGTTGATCATAAGCGTCTCTTATCAGACTGAGATAAGTTCCTATTTCCTTCAGCGTTTTTTTCAGGAATGGATGTTGTCTTTTGTCATAGGTATTTCCTGCAAGTATTGAGATGATCATGTGATTTTTGTTTTTGCTTCTGTTTTTTGTGACATTGTATAGATATTGATTTGCATATATTAAACCATCTTCGTATTACTGAGATGAAGGTTACTTGGTCATGATATATGATGCTTTAGATGATTTGCTGCATTTAGTCGCCAGTATGTTGTTGAGGATTTTTGCATGTATGTTCACTAAGGAAATTGACCTGCAGCTCTCTTTTTTAGTTGAATCTTCATCTTGTCTTCAAATCAATGTGAAACTAGCTTCAAGGATTAAATATGGGAGTACTCATTCCTATTCAATTTCATCAAAGAGCTTGAGAAGTATTTATACTAGAGTTCTTGTATAATTTAACAATGAATTCATTAGGCCCTGGATTTACTTAATTGGTAGGATTTTTATTACTGCTTCAAATTCATTGTCTGTTATTGAACTATTCACAGTTTTACATCTTTGTTCACTTTTGGTATTTCTAATGTTTCTATGAATCTATCCATTTCTTCAGAATTCTAGAAGGTATTGGTGTATATGTGTGTGATGTGGTTGTCAGTCTTCTGGATTTCAGTAGTGTCCACTGCAATTTAACCTTTTTGTTTTCTAATTTTATTGATTTGTGACTTTCCTTTTCTTTTTGATAAGATGAATTAGGGTTTGTGTGTTACATTTATTCTTTTTAAAAAAGCTGTTCAATTAATTGATTCTTTGTATTTTTTCTGGCTCACTTTCTTTAATTTCTTCTCTAATCTTTATGAAATTTGTTTTCTTGTACTACTTTAGGGTTTGGGGAGATTTTGTTTTTCTAGGACCTTGAGATGCATTTTTAGTTTATCGATTTAGGCTTACTCAGTTTCTGTAATGTGGGCATTCACAGCTATAAATTTTCTTCTTAGATCTGCCTTCACTGTGTCTCATAAGTTCTCATATGTTGTACCGACATTATCATTTAGGTCTAGGAACTGTCCTAATTTCTTCCTTGATTTCTTCTGTAGACTATTATTATTCAATAATGTATTCATTATTTTCCCTGTATTTGAATAATTTCTTCTAGTTTCATTATGTGATATAATAATATGCATGGTGTAATTCTGATGATTTTGAATTTACTTAAGCATGTTTCATGATCTAGCATGTGGTCTATTTTGGAGAAAGTTCCATGCACTACTGAGAAGAATGTGTATTCTACTGTTGTTGGGATCATCATTATATATATATATCTATTAAGTTCATTTGTTCAGAATTTTTTTCATTGTGGTATTTCTTTATTGATTTTTTGTCTAATTGATCTGTCTTTTTGTTACAGTGGGGTATTGTTTATGTTTATCTTATTTTTTGTATGTAGTAGTACTTTTATAATGTCTCACAAATTGTCATTCAGTGCATATATATATATATATATATATATATGCTGCAACTGCTATCTCTTCCTTTGAATTGTTCTCTGAACCAGTATGTGGTGATTTTTCTTGCTTTTTCTGATAATTTTTGCTTGAAGTAAACTTTGTCTGAAAATAAAATGACAATTTCTACTTTTTTTTCTTGTTCTCATTGCATGGAATATTGTTTTACATCATTTGATTTTTAGTCTGTGAATTTCTTTTTGTGTTAAATCAATTTCTAAATACAACATACTGTTTAAATTTCATTTCTTCATTGTGCCAATTTGCATTTTGGTTAGAGAATTGAGACTATTCACATCGAGAGCTATTGCTTAAAATTATTGACTTATTCCTGTCATTCCTGTATTTTCCAGCCTGAGTTTAAAGTTCTCAGGTGTCTATGCCTAACCAGCACCCTCTCTGCAGTGGTCTCCTATGGTCGTCTCTTATGCAGTCACTGTGGCAGGGTAACACTTAAAGCTCTGAAGCCACTGGACAGGACTGTGTTTTCTCCCTGGGTCTGCTGTCCTTCTGGGCTTACATTCTCTCACTGTGCATTGGCTTTTTTCATGATCAAGTCAGTCGCTCCATGCCTCTGATGCTCCATGCCAGGAGGAAGCAAACTTTACAGTCAGCTTGGAGTTGGTGGATGGTTTTGGCCAGGCAGTGGCTTGTGTTGTTTTCAGAGATTTCAGTCTGTGGTAGACAGGCTCCAAGGCAAAAACATCGTGTTGAAAGACTGCAGTAGAGAAAAACTGTAACTCATGGCATCCAATCTTCTTCAGGGGCAGCCACTACCACAAGAATGAATTAAGTTGCTGTACTAAAGGGAGCACTAATTCTTAAAGATTTTTTTTATAGGAACCGATTACATTTCTAAATTCTCAATTTAGTATTCCAGGAAGAAATAACTTGACCATCATGTTTTAAAGTGTTACACATAGGCTCATTTTTAAATCAAACATGTTTAGACGATTTTCTCAGTTCCCAATTGTTCAAGCTTTGAACATATGTATCAGTACACTTCTACACCAAATTTTGTTGGTTGTATCAATAGATGTGTTATTGCTCCATCAATGTGTATGAGTATGTTCATCTCTAGCACGTATTCCAAGTTGTTGTACCAATTTACACACTCATGTGTAGTGTACTGACATCCACTTATCCTTAGTGTCAGTTCTTATAACTGTCAAATTTTGATTTTACCCAACTTAGTGGATATGTAATAAGATGCCATTGTAGTTTGAGTATGAACTTTCTTGATTACTAATGGAGCTAAAAAGCATTTATATGTTTATCAATGGTCTGGCCACTCTCACTTTGAAGGGACTGTTCATATTACCAATTTTAATATCACCTCCCAGGTATATGCTCTCATATATTTGGTTATAAGCTCTGTCAGTTGTGTACATTCCAAGTATTTTCTTTCAGTCTATCTCTTTACTTCTTGTTTTTCTAGTATTTTTATAAGTGTACTATCTTAATTTTAATTTCCTCCAATTTATTTATCTGTTATTTTTTGGTTAGTGTTCTGTGTATCTATTTTAAATTATCTTTGTGAAACAATGAAGATTCTAAGATTTATTTTACCTCTTACTCTTACATCTACATGTGGTTACTCACACTGCCATTTATTGTCATTTATTATTGAAAGACAGTTCTTTATTGCTCTTCATCTATACTTGCCTCATCGCTCAGGTGTCCATACATGTATGTCTTTTCTGAACTTTCTGTTGGGTTCTATCCTTTTACAGGATATCTTGGAGGGAACATCAACCTCTTACTCACTTAACAGATTGCCTCGAGCGTCACTTGGGCAGCGCATTTATTTATATACTGACTATCCTGAATGTTGCTCTGGCAGGCATCGTTTCAAACAGTCCATTCTTGTTTGAATGAGATACATTTGTGTGTCTGTTTATTTGTTTTATATTGACTATGTTTTGCATACTCTTATATTTAGAACATTGTATTTGTCTTTGATGCTTGTTTCCAGGGAAATATAATAAAAATGAATTCTGGTTATTTTCTTTTACTATTTTGTGTTTATTTTATTTAAGAACAATGACCTATAACTTTGTGCTACCATCCGTAAAAACTCTTATTGCATGTACATTAGATATAATTTTTATACTTCTCCAGAATTCAGTGATATTCTTTTACAATACAAAATGGACACATTTGGAACACTGAAAATGAATAGGAAGGAAGTGACAAAATATCTGTGAAACAAAAAATGGAAAAAGGGAGAAATGTTAGCAGAGAGGAAAAGTTTGTATTATAAAATTGAAAGGCATAAAAGATGTCTCTTTATTGCCAACTACTCATAATACAGAAATGATGGAATTTGAAAGAAGAACTGAAATGTAAAAAATTCCAATAATGGTCAATGATTATAATAATTCTATGGGTGGTGTAAACAGCACTGAAAAACATCTAATAAGCTATCCTATGATAAAAAAATAAAGAACAATGTTATTATAAAATATTTATACATCTTCTTGACCAAAGATATGAAACTTGTTTATTATTTATTCAAAACAAGGGGATTCACAAGATTATTTTCAATTTAGGTTAGATCTAATAAACTAAATTATTGAAAAATATGGGATAGTGAAACACCAAGCAAGATGTCCATCATCAAAGTCTTTATTGTTACCTTTAGTGGATAGATATTAAATGAAATTCTGTTACCCACAGATAAAAAGGAAAAGCCAACATGACTGTGAAAAGTGTGTTATTCAAAGAAAAGCAATAATGCACAAAGAATTCAGAAAGAGACTAGATACTACTGTCCAGATTAGTGTGTTGCATTATGTATTGAATGTTTTAAAATATACCATACACAGAAAAATTATTGAATGAATTTAATAATAAGATTGTCATTTTTATATTTCTTATTATATTGTCATAAAAATTAACAAAATACATAAAGTTTTTAGTTATTCTATGATTAAATAATTGGACTGGTAAGTGGTTAGTTATTGAAACTCCCTGATAAATTTTGATAATAAGTAAGATAACTTTCAAACTGTTTGACTCCCAAAGAATGTTCTTATTCTTGGTCTTTTACATTTCCATATGAATCGGTTTGTCAATTTCCACAAATAAATTTCCACAGATGCTCAGAGTATCATTGGAATTCTGTTGAATATGTATCATTTTTAAAGAGAATTGACATCTTGCAATTTTTAATGCTTCAATTTATGATCATGGTGTATTTCCTCACTAATTTAGATCTTTATTTTCTCTCAGTAATACTGAATAGTTTTTTGTGCATGTATTTTATTAGATTATTTCCTGTTATGTTTTTCTACCATAAACAGTATTGGTTTTAAACTTTTATTTTCTAATTGTTTTTTAATAAAAATCTTTTGTATTTTATATATTAACTTTATAATTGAGATCTTATTAATTTGTGTTAACTCTGGTATATTAGTTGTACTAATATAAGTATGTATGCATACTATTTTATTTGTATATTCTTTTGGATTTCAAATTAATCATATTATTATGAGTAGCAAGTATTTTACTCCTCTCTAAATTTGTTGACTTTTATTTTATCTTTCCTTGATTGCACTAAGAGCTCCAGTGTAATATTGACTAGATACAGTACTAACAGGCATTCCTATTTTTCCCAGATACCTGCAAAAAACTCATCATCTTATCATGAAATATGATGCCTGTTCCAAAAACAATTTCTGTCTTATTAGGAAGAAATTCTTATATTTCTGGGCCCCAAGAGTTTTTTTTTTATCTCTCCATCTTTTTGAAAAAATGTGCAATTATTATTTTAATAAGGCAGTTTACATTGATTTTCAAAGTTAAGTCAATTTGGCACTCATAATAAACCTATTGTGTTCTTTACTTTTTAATTGGAAAATAAAAACTGCCTTACTTGATGCATACTTGATGTTTTGATAAGTATACATTGATATTTTGATAAATATGCATTGTAGAATAGCTAAATTATTGTCTTTGACCTATGTATTACTGCATTTATTGATCACACTTGAATGGTTAGTAATTTTTACTCTACAGTATTTTATCACCACGTACAATAAATCCATTCAATGCATTCCTCCTTTCTAACAACTGTGTTCTTTTAAAAAAATGTATCTTAGTTCATATTCTCTTCTTTTCATAAAATTTTTATTAGTACATGTTTGCAAAAGATAGTGAATACATTTATCATCGTTACTTGTACATTTACATATCAAATCTCCATCCTTTTTACTTCTCCTTCCCTCTCTTCCCTCCTCCTACATTCCCTCCATCTCTAGATTCCCTTCTGTATCAGTCAGTGCTTACTGCAGAAACAGATTTAATGCAAGATACACCAATATATAAGAATTTATAAGATTTACAATGGCTGCCTGCAGAGTCAGTTGTGGAAGAGTGCAAAAGGGCTGTCTGCGCACTGGAGATCAAAAGGATCCAGTCAAAGGCCTGGAGCTCACTGTAGTATTCCATGTGAGTCTGTATCAGGAAGTGGAAGAGTCTGCACTGGAAGCCAGGAGATGACGTGCAAGGTGAAGGTGAGGACCTTTGGAGAAACAGAAGTGAGACTTCCTTTTGTCCATTCAGGGGATTAGCCTATTTGTTGGTGCCACTTCCATCTAGGTTGTGTCTTCTGCCTTCAGTTAATCTTTTCAGCGACACTCAGAACTATGCTGTTCCAATTTGTTTGGGTATTTCTTACTCAAATAGACACAATCGATTAACTATCACACCTTCCCATTCCCAAAAGGTCTGTCTCCTTCTTTGCTCTTATCTATCTTTATTTTGTTCTTTAAATTATACATACTTTGGGTTTGTTGTATAAGGGAAACCATGTGATATTTAAGTTTCTGTGTCTCATTTATGTCATAGGCATTGTGATTTAAAGGTGTATCCATTTTCTTACAAATGACTCAAGTTTATCCTTTATGGCTGAGTTGTGCTCCTTTGTGTATAAGTACATTTTCTCTATCAGTTCATCTGTTGATAGACACATTATTAATACAGAATTGTGAGTTTCATTTGGCATATTGCTTCATGCATATTATGTACTTTGATCATTTTCATTTACTCCCCTTCTGTTGTTAATGATTTCCTCTTTTATATCCCCTTTCACCTCTGTAATATCCCTTGCACTTTCCTGCCATCTTTTTCTTTTCTCTAATTTCCCCATACATTCTTCATAGTTTTCTTTCTACTGTATTGCTAGATTAGGATTTTTAAAAAAGATTTTAAAAAGATTTTGGATTGTGTTCATGGGAGGAAGTAGCCTTTAATTTTCCTTTCTCATAAAGCTATTGTATGAATATTATGTTGGTCTTATAGAATTAGTTAAGGAGTATTCTCTGTTATTCGTTGAAGTATTTCTTGATACTCATACTTCTTTTCTTATGTTCTTAATATAATTTATTACTTAAACTTATTTTAGACAGAAGATTGCTTTATGGAAGAATATTAAGTAATGATTCATTTTTGGCAATGAGTAGCATACTAAAAATTTCTATATCGGTGAAAGTTTTGGTTGTTTTGCTTTACAGAGAATTTGAACTTGTGTTATGTAGTTGCTTCAATGTACTGACATGAGTTTTTAATCTCCCTGTTTTAATATTTATATGAACTTTGATTTATTTTCTTGTTGGTTATGGTTTATGATTTCCCTATTTTTTATTATTTTTACTAATAATTTATTACTTTATTAGCATTTTAAATGCCAAATTTGAGCCTTGTAGATTATTTGTTTATTTTGTACTCCATTAATTTCTCCTGCCTTATTTTTATTATTTCTTTCCACTTTTTTTTAGCTTATTTTGCTTTTGGTTCCAACTTTCCAAGATGGGTACTAATATCACTAATTTTCAGCGCTTCCATTTCTTTTATAATAAATGCATATTTGGCCTTAAAATTTCGTTGAAGTGTAGTTATAACTGCATCACACAACATGTGACATAGTGAATTTTATTACCTTTTGTTTAAAAACTCCTTAGACATAGTGTATTTCCTCATATCCTATTTTTTTAAACATGATCCCTAACTTATTTTAAATATAGTCTTAGAATATTGTTTGCCTGATGTCAATCCTCTGACATTTGTGGAGATTTTCTACACAGTATTAACTATTTTAGTTAAGTTAATGTATATGTACACTTTAAAGAATATACAACATGAAATTCGTTGGGATAGTGTGTCCCGTATGTATAAATTAGGATGAATTTTTAATCAGATTGTTCAAATCTATCTTTTCTAGTAATTGCTGTTCTATTGGATACCATGATACAAAATATCACACTATTCCTGTTCTTATTTGTTTAATTTTGCCAATATGTATTGTCTTAGTTATTTTCCTCATTGCTGAGTGAAAATACTTGACATCCACAAATTAAAGGATGAAAGGCTTATTTTGGCTCATTTTTGTAAAGGTTTCAGTCCATGGTCAGCTGGCTCTAAGACAAGGTGTCATGGCAGAGGGGCATCATGGGAGAAACAATTCGTGGCAGGGAAGGGCAGGCAGATGGCAGCAACCAGCAAAAGCAAAAGGAGTAGGAAACAGGTTCTTTCTCTCCCTTTATATTTCAGCCAGGTTACCTGCCTTTTGGGTGGTGCCACCCACACTGATGGTGAGGCACCTGGAATATCAGCACATTTTAAAAACTCTCCACCTATGACTTCACGAGGCTTTGAGAGGACATCTGTATACAAACTATAACATGTATTTTTTATTTCTTGAGGGTTAATCATAATTTTCTGGTGGACTTAGCCATTTGCCATTATTAAATGCTTTTTATTACAATCAGCAAAGACTTTGTCTGAAAGTCTACTTTACCTCATGGTATTATATATACACTGGGTTTCATTGGTGTTTATATGAAGAATATTTTTCACTTTTACTTTCAACTTTCCTGTATCCTTAGTGTACGTTACTTAAAAGAAAAATGCAGTACATCTGATGCTTTTTGCTCCTTATGAAAATATTCATTCAATTTACATTTAATGTAATTAAAGATTTTTGATATAGTTTATATCTTGATAGCCTCCAAAGCCACTGGCACTTATAGGTGGGGCTTTTGGGAAGTGATTGGATCATGGGTGTGTGATACTTATCCATGGGTTAATCTAATGAGTTTATAGCTAATGGTGATGTTGGGAGGTAAAGCTTTGATTTTACAGGGGCTCTCTGGTCAGTTTGCCTTAAATCTCAGAAGGGACTTTGGACTTGGGCTTTCAGCAAAGTTGACTGTTAGGATTTTGACAAATTTTGTAATGGAATATGCATTTTACATAGAGGAATATGCATGAATCTTTTGGGGGCCAGATAAATAATGTTATAGTTTATGTCTAGATTTCCCCTTAGAGCCTCATATGCTCATCAGTGGGGATTTTTAGAGGTGACTGAATCAAATGGAGGTGTGATACCCACCACTGATGCGTTTATAACTAAGTATGATATTAGGACCTGAAGCCTGGTAGGAGGAGTTTGGTCACTGACGTGTGGCCTGGAAGGGTATGTCTTCCTCTCTCCTCCCGTGATTTCTCTCTCTGCTTTGTACCAACATGCCATGAGGTGTTTGGCCTTTGCCGTGCTCCTCTACCATACTTTCTTGCCTTGGAGTCACCCAATTATGAACTGAAAACTTTACAAATTGTGATCCAAAATAAATCTCTTTTTATTTAAACTGTGATTGTCAGAATTTTGTGACAGTAAGGCAGAAATAACTAAAATAGTTTTAAATCTATCAAACCGTTATTTTGCTTTTTATTTGCTTCACTTACTTTTCCCTTTTTCCTTGTCTTGCTTTTTAATTTATTAAATTGATGATTTGTTATTTAATTTTCTCGACCTATTAGTGTACTAGTTATGTATTTTTGTTATAGTAGTTAACCTAAATATCATAAAATTTATGTTTCACTTCTAACAGTCTTGAACAAATTCATACTTTTTTTCTTTTTGTACCAGGGATCAAACTCACAACCTCACACCTGCCAGGCAGGAGCTTATGCCACTGAGCTAAATTTCCAGCCCTGTTTTTTGAGACAGAGTCTCACTATGGAGTTCAGGATGGCCTTGAACTCACTTTGTAGCCCAGACTGATCTAGAACTCACAATGATCCTCCTGCCTCAGCCTCTCGAGTGCTGGGATTAAAGACGTGCACCACCACACCCAGCTTCAAATTCATATTTTATCTTTTTTAATTAATAGAAAGCATTTGGATTCCTTGAATTTCATTTAATTACTCCAGATTCATGTCCAATTGTTACTTATTTTTATTTTCTTTCTCTTCAACTCCATGAATAACATTATTATTGCTTTAGGCTTTCGATATTTATTTAGATTTACATATATATTCATCCATTTATTCATTCCTCACCTCTTCTCTTTGCATTTGTGAGCCTTACACTGGCTTCATTTTCCTTATGCCATCGAATCCATCTTTAGTATGTCTTTTTCTTTGAGTATATCTGTTTGTAGTAAAATGTTTATTAGTCTGAAATTGTCTTTATTTTATTTTTATCTTTCAAGAACTTTGTATTAGAAATAGAAATAATTTGGCAGTTCTTTCAGCCCTATTATCTCATTGTTTTCTGTTTTTCCTTATTTCTTGGGTAGTGAGCTTATATTTATTTGCAAAAACAGTGTTCAAGTATTCTTGTACTCCTCTGAAGATAAAATACTATTTTCCTTCTGGCTATATTTTAGATTCTCTTTTTCTGCCTTAAATTATACAGAATTGTATTGTATTATTTGTAAATACACTTTTCTTTGAATTTATCCTTCTAGATACTCATATTACTTCTATAATACGTACCTGGGGGTCTTTTAAGACCTTTTAAAATTAGGAAAATTCTTAGAAATTGTATCAAATATTACTTCTGATGTAATCTCTCATCGATCTGTGAAGTACTAATTCCTAAGTTCATATGTATTTTTGGATCTTAGCACTATGTTAAGGTTTAGATAGATCTAAAATACCCACAAAATGTTTCTCATTCAGAAGTGGAGTTTGTTGGAGGGAGTGAGTCACTGGGACTATGACCTCGAAGGTTGTATTCTTGTCATTGACTCCTCCCTTTATATTTTGCTTCCTGGATGCCATAGTGTGAGTCACTCTGCTATGCTTTTTTACCAAGCTGTGTCTGCCTTGGGACCTGCTGACAATGGGTTGAGTCCACTGGAACTGTGAGCCAAAAGGAAGCTTCTTTTCTGTTAAGTTGCATATATTAGATATTGTGTATCAGCGATGGGAAATCTGACTAATAGAGAAAACTGGTACTGGGAGTGAGGTCATTTCTTTGACTACCTAAAGGTGTACTGTAAAAATGTTTGGACTTGGCTTGTGGGAAGAGTTTGGAAACATTTGGAGAAGTAGGCTAGAGGAGCCCAAGATTGTTCTAACTAAAGGTTGATGAGTGATTCTTATCAGATCTTAGACAGCTAGAATGTTAATGGGAATGCATACAGTAGAGGCCAAGCTCAGGAAAATTTAGCTGGAAACAAGGACTCCACTGGTAGTTGGACTAGAGCTTATGTATGTTTAACTGGTCAAAAATTATTTTCCATATTTTGCCCATGTCCTGAGACATTGCAGGAAAATGAGATTAAAGGTAGTTGTCTAATTAGTCTAGCAAAGGAATTTTCAAGATACTCCAAGTTTTCAGGCACTGGCATGGGTACCGTGGGCTGTATTTAGCCAGGTTCATAGTGAGAATCAGGAAAGAATACAGAGATAAATTATGTAAAAGTAGACTAGAAAGGTAGCTCCTCTAAAGTTGGGGCAAAAAAGTGTAGTTGCTGAAAAGATGAGGATGAAAAAGGAGTAAAGAATTTTGCATCAGGATAATAAAGAAGATAACTTGAGGACGTCTTAGTGACCAGACCCCATCCTTCACAGTTTTAAGCATGAAAAAATTTAAATACCTTTAAAAGATGTTGCTTTGGAGGAGGGCACCAGGGCACCCTGCCACAGAAGGGCTGCCAGTGATTCATTTCACTATACTCAGCCATTCAGGAATGTAGAGATTGCTATAGCCATGATCCAAGGGGGCTCAAATATTGCAGGAGGTGGCAGCAGACTTGGGTGTCATCTACATAGTGCTATTTTTATTTTTCACATGTAGAATGTAAGAGTTGTAGGGGCACAGAGGTTTGTACCCAGATTTTAGAAGAAGGATTGGGAAGCCAGGCAACATGCCCATGAGAGGGGATTGCATAAAGCTGTGAGAGTGAAGCCAAAATTGCAATGGAGACCCCAGTGTCCAAAATGTTAAGAATATGGAATATTTGGTGAGCAAAATCACAGACAGCAACCAGAGCCATTCCAAGAAAGAGGCCATGTGGAATGCAAATAACAAGGTCCAAGAGTAGGGATGCCCAAGTGCTTTGGAGTTCACGTATCATCGCAACTTCTCCTGGGTGCTAGACCCAGAGCTACAGAATTTAATGTTTGCTCTGCTGGGTTTCAGTATTGCTTTGTTCTGATTTTTTCTATCTCCCTATTTTTCACTTTTGTAAAGGGACTGTTTACCCCATATCATTGTATTTTGGAAATATTCAACTTTATTTTTGATTTTTTACAGGGGTTCATGGCTAGGATTTTGTTTTGGGTCTCAGGGGAGACTTCAGACTTGGGCTTTTCAGCAACGATATTTATGTTAAAATTTTAGTGGCTCTTAGAGATGGACTAAATGCATTTGCTTAATGAGATGAATTTAAATCTTTGGGGTCCAGGGTAGAATGCTACTATTTACATTAAAATGTCTCCCAGAAGTTTTGCGTTTGGAGTGAGGGTGACTGGAAGGCATAGGTTACTGGAATCGCGACCTGGAAAAATGTATTCTTGCCCTTGGATTCTCCCCTCTCTCTGTGTTTCCTGGTCATCTTTTTGTGGGCAGCTTTCCTCTGCTGGAACCACCCCCCATGGAGTTTCTGTTTTGGAGCCAGCCAACCATGAGCTAAATCCACTGAAATTGTTTCTCAGTAGATGAGTTCTAGCAATGAAAGAATAGATTGATTCATACCAGTTCTCTTAGAACTCACAATGTATGACATACATTTAAAAGAATCCAACTTAGTGATGCTACTCAAGTAAAACCGTAAGAAGAACAATCATTATCTTGTTAGTTTTTTCATGCATTAACATTCTCAATACAATTTTACATTCTTACATTTTTATATTATGTGGATTTTTGCGTATTATTTCTGCTACATATTTTAAACTTGTAATTTTGATATAATTTTTATTATTTTACTAGATAAAGTATCACCATTAGAAAAGAACACTTGTGCTTTTCCAATATCTCTCTAGTTTTTTCTCAGATAAGTGTTGTGATTTAAAATCAGGAAATAGTAGGAAAAAAAACCTTCCATCACTTTATTTCCTAATAGATTTATTTGGCTTCATTTCTAAGCCAATCAGTGAATTTTCTGTGTATACAAACTATGAAATCTCAGCTTATCAGATATTTTTCAAAATATGATATCAAATGGAAATGAATTTTTTCAGTGATCTCTATTTTTGAAGTGATAAGTAAAATTGACATGCATCCTTGCGTCTTTATTTAAAATGTATTGTGCAGTGCCCAACTTTAAAATTTTATGTGCCTGCCACTTTTAGTGAACACACATGAGTTGTGTAATAATGAAACTAAACAACTAAGGTTTGGTTTCCTTAAAGTTTAGAGAGAAAGAGCCAGAATTTGTACAAGAATGTACAGGATTGATATTCAAAATTTAGTAGCTAGTTATCGATTCTGAAGGCCAGACTGAATTTATGACTGAATCATAGAAAAAGGATATAGAACTGAAATATTAGTAAACCCATGGAGCAATAGTAGAAATGGTATCAGATGTCATGGTCTTCCTTGTAGGATAGCAAGAAGCAAAGTGCGTAGCAACTTGGTTTATTTATAAGGAATTGGAATAGGAAAGTAAATCATGGCAAATTCCACTATGACAGGCAAAAGTTTTCCATGTGCAAATGTGGATAATTCCCTATGATTTCTGTCTTCAAAATTCAATACAGGGAATTAACTTTTTTTCCCAAGCACACTTATGGTAGACAATAATGAGAATATCAGATGAGAAAATGTGGACTCAAGTTGTTGTTCTCTCTTTATTGCTGATACCTTCAAGTCAAATTTCCTGTGGCAAAAATAGAAAATGCTTTCAGTGAATTAACTCATCAGCTGCTTCATGGCCCTCTAATCCTGGCAAGTTGGAAACCCTGTCGAGATTTCTCTATCACTCAAAGAATATTCAACCTGAATTTCCTAACTTGGGTAATGATAACAATTGGAAGATTAATTCCTTCTTTCATTCATTTAAAAATCAAGTACTGTGCTCTTTTAGTCTCCTAGATCATCCTTTTATTTATAAATTCCCTCTGTGGCAAAAAAGTCCTTCTTGCCTTTGTGGTCCTCTAATTCTTTCAATCAAATATGTTTTAATTTGTCTATTGTCCTGGTCTATAATTTCTAATTCTTATCAGGAGATCGAGTCTGATTAATAATAAACTATAGGTAGTATTCACTTTTCATGGTAGTGTAGGGCAGTGAAAATGATCTGTAATTTAAAATCATGAAAAATTATATTATTAATCAATGGGAAAATTGTGAGTACACTGTGAGTTTTGAAAATTCTTGTCAAACATTAAAACTCTCTTATTGTCATTTATCATTGCACAGGTAATGAAAAGAACAGTAGAATGAATGTTTGCTTAGTGCCCTGTAATTTAAGACATTAGGGAGATTGAGAATTTCAGTGTTATATTTCCTTGTAAACAAGTTATCCAGATTTATTTGAACATTGCTTGCTTTCTTCATCTATACCCTGTACGTTATGAAATAGATCAAGAATTTTTTCCTATGTTTTGGTTAATTGCAGTTCTGTTTTCTAAGACTGGATCAACTTTTCACAGATTTTTACTTGGCTAGTTCAATGCTATAAAATATCTAAGAAGTCAGTTGTTCTGAAAATTCTTTTTCTTGCTATAGCTTCTTCTGGGACAAATTATACCTTTTTATCACGGTCACTTTCCTCTGTTATCTCACTAAGTTCACCTTCACCAAGTTTCTCTGGCTACATATTTAGAGTTTCTCAAAGAGTGGTGGTGTTTACATTTCTCTGGCCAGCTTCTTCTTCCATAAATTCATTTATTTCTTTTTAAAATTTCACTTGTAACATTGCCACTGTATGTTTCTTTGTTGCACTTATACTTTACTGATTTTTGTAAGATGTCACATGAATTTATCATCAGGAAATAAAGATGCAACACAACTATACACTTTGCTGTTTGTCTGTGAACTGAATAACAAATACTAGTTAGAAATAATTGATAGACTTTGAAAGAAGGGACATGATTTGTCACCAGTCATGATGCATACTGTTATTTATGGAGTGGTCAGTGGACTAAAGGGTTGGCAGTAATGTTTGCACTGTAAGCAGTTTCTCAGAGTTAATGTGCTTAGGAAATTGGAATTTGAATGGTGTTGCCTTGATCTGGTATTATTTATATCAATGGTGGTAACAGTAACATGCAAATCAGAACTATATAAAGGAGAATTGTGTGCATTAACATTTTCTCTTTGGTGAAAATCTCTTGTGGGTGAAGTCCATGATGATAAAGTTATCATGAAGAGGCAGTTTTCTCCACATCTTGTCCAGGCATTTCACTGGAGAACAAATTTAATATGGTAACTTAACTTTTGTAGTTGATGACATCTCAGTACATTGAAGACACCTTTGCATAATGAAGGATTTCTTTATTCAGCAAAAACTTAAGGAAGCATTGAGTTTCGAGAACAATATTGACTAAATAAGATATGAAAATACTCAGAAACTTCACAGATCATAAATGTGAAATGACTTGAAAGTGTTAATAGAAGTAAGAGCTATCACTTGACTCACTGTGGACCAAGTTTAGAAGGGAAGTGATCCAGATGGAATATTGTGAATATAATTATTCAGGGCTATTGCATGTAGTTATTAATTCTGCAGTGAAAGAGAGAACGGTGCTGCTGGACACCAGCTTGGTGCCATAGTGAACATAAGCTAACTGAATTGCTCGTGTTTTGCAGAGTTCATCTGATTCATTCATTACTTATAATAGCAAAATTGTTTTTTAATACTTTTACTTTGGTAGAATAGTGTTGGAAGCATTTCATTTATCATATGAAGCACAAACAAATTTGTCCCCTGATGGGACAATGTGAAGCTCACTATGTGACACAGAATAAATAATGTTCTGCGACTCAAACTATTACTATGACTGCTGACTCATTGGATGCCAGCAAAAAGACACTTAAATTCTTTATATTTTAGTTTTCAAGCTGAGTTAGAGTGACTGTGAGAGTATGCCTACATCGTAGAGATGTGTAATGATTTTAAAGTACTTTGAAAAAATAATTATATAAAAATGGTAAAGATGTTTTAAACATAATTCCTAAGGTATTACTTGAATAAAACTCATTTTACAAAATGACATATAAATTCAAAATCATTTTAATCTTATGCACACACCTAAATAAGTCATATTTACATATAAATGCCATGAAGAGTATGAGTAATATGACTTCTAGTATTAAAGCAATATAACTATGCTTTGTTTAGGGAGGTATTAGATTGAACCACAAGAGATGTCATTTTTGTTGGCAAAAAATATTCATGTACAAAAGGCCAAGGATGAATTTTGTTTCTTTATCTTAGCAAAAGTTTTTTCAAAAAAATTATTTTATGGAAAAAAGGTAAAACTCTTGACCTTTCTAATACCTCAGATTCCCAATTACAGTTTGGCTTTGTTGCAATCTTCCCTTTAAAAAAATGAAGGTATATTTGTCCTTCCTACCCTCTTTTTATGTTTTTCTACACCTGCCTCTATCTATATTATAGTAGATCTTCTATTTATTGACTGTGTAAAATTGATTGTTCTTTAATATATCTAAACTTCTATTCTTAACTATGAAATTAATTCTGATAGAAAATGCTAAATCATTTTACTGTCTACAGTAAGGAAGAAAATATAAATATTAAAAGTCAAACTTGGAAAAGATCTATTTAAAAATATCAAGTATTATTGCTATTTTGGAAAAGAAATTAAACATTATTCTTCATGTTTAATGACATCATATATTTTTATAATCAGAGATCCTTTTCTTGCCTGACATGCTGTTGATGTGATTAGTAAAATACTCTGATGAAGTAAAGTACCATATTATATCTTCTTCAATTGCACATAATAAGGAGGAAGTTAAGATGCTTAATTGAATTAATTTCCCATTTAAGAAAAATAGATTGCATTTGACTTCCAAACCATTAAAAATATAATTTGTTCATCCATTACTAAGAAAGTTCTTCAGAATGTTGTAGAGCCTCAGGCTCTTTCTTATAAGCATCTGTTACAATTGCATCCTGGGCATGTGGATGTGTCAATTATTAGAGGCAGTCAATAGCATCTCGGATAAAATAGATTATATTGGTTTGTCTAACTGGTTCATCTTTTTATTTTATTTTTAAATTAAAATTGTTTTCATTGACAAAATAATTGTACGTATTTATGGGGTATAGTGAGATACTTTAACACATGTATAATTCTTTACAAAGAATTTTTCATCTTCATTACTGGCAGGTATGGTTTTCTTTTTCTGTTGGTAACCTACAGGTGTTCAACATAATTGGTGATCTAAATGGAGTGATGCATATTGGAAGGTAGTACTGTAATGCTGTTTCTAGGAATATCTGTGATATTAACAGGAAAACACTTGTCTCCAATTGATCATGTTCCCTCTGAAAGGTAGTTGTGCCAGAGGTGATTTGCTTGCCCTTATTTGACCACACTCAAACCCATCTGGCTCTGATGCTTGGCTCGATCCCTGCCACCAGTGACCTTGCTTCTTTCTTTGGACTTGATATCTTTCTGGCCTCCCTGGCTTTCATTCTTGGCTTTTTCTCAAGGACTTTGGCCTAGATTTAAATAGGAAGCTCTTTAGAGGGCTCTGAGCATGATGATTTCCCCAGAATCTGTTTCTCTGGCTGTACTAGTTTGGCCCAGCAACAGTTGAGCTTGACTATCCAGAGAATTCAGCTAATCCAAGGGAGTATTAAGAGATGGAGGCTTTTATAAAGGCTATATCTCAAGCTTTGAACTTATTCACAATTATTTTCTTTAATAGCTTTCAGTTGCTCTTGATAGAAAATAGAATTTGTAAGAGAGAACAAATACTTAAAACTTTAGAAAAAATAGCATTCAAAATACATAATTCTGCTTAAAATATTATGGCAACAAGACTGACTGTGGCTCTATTCTGCAGTACTACTGAATGCCACCTAAGCATATAAAAACTGGTGACTCGTGCATTTTCTTCTGTTATAAAAAGCCTGTCACTGATAACATCTGATATTGAGCTTCAAGAGTATTAGCGAAGACTTCCTATCTTTGCCACTGGGAAAAAAATACAAGTGATACAAAGCTCAAAGAGTCATATTACAGAACTTTCATGATATTTTATGTCAATCTTCCAATAAATGTTCTTTCAGGCATGGTTACATTCTGTGTGACTTTTCAAATATCACCTCAAACATGAAGAGGTTTCTTACTGTTTTATTTGTTGATCTGGCATAAAACACTATGGTTTCAAATAAAATACAAGGGAAATTGTCAATATTTTCCATTTTCAATTAGCAATATCGTTTTAAGCTCTTTGTAGTAAAAATTTGCACATTTATGACATTTATAAATGAAATCATTTGGCTGACTGATTTTAATAGTTGAATCATGAAAGATGCATATTTGAAAAGTGAATGCTGCTATTTTTTCAATTTCCTTGTTAGCATTCTAGTGTAGACATTTTTTAAACATGTCAACTTTCTTTAATTTTTCAATTTAGAAATCACTAATTGCTATGTTTCATTTAAATGATACAGAATCCAAAAAAACAGAGAGAGAGAGAGAGAGAGGGAGAGAGAGAGAGAATCAAGCCTAGGGGAGGGGTTTTGGCTCAGCCATGGAGCACCTGCTTGGCAAACATGAGGTCCTGAGTTTGATTTCTGGTACCCCCCCAAAATGTGATGTGGCAATGTCTGTAAGCTAAAGTCAAGGTTAGTGCTCTGAATATGAAAACAATATATGAATACTTTTTCTATGGTCATTTAAAACATTACATGAGATTGATGAGACTGGGGGAGGTCAATTTCGTAAAGAATTTGTCAATTAGAAGAGCAAAGAAGATGGGTACCAGTTCTAAGCAGAGACTAACATGTTTTAGAGATATCAGAAGTTGAAGCAATTGTATTCAATGGGCAGTTCTGATAGTGCATTCAAGGGAACCAGCCTGCAGGAAACTGGAATGTGGAAAAAGAGAGATTAGAAGTCAGGCTACAAGAACAGTGGTAAGAAAGTATGATTGAGGAAGAAGAAAAGGACAAGCCAAGTTTGGTACTGTTTTCTTGGACTGACACTAACATTGCGTTTGGGAAAAATTAGTTCTAGAGAATGGAGTAAGGGTGGACTTACATATGGTGAATAAAAAAGGTAATTTTTCTGAGTTAAAGTGTTATAATCAAAGAAATTAAACACCACTGTAACATGAGTCTAATGCAAGATAATAGCAATGGAAAGGGAAATTCAAAGGTTCATACAAAATGAACAAAGAGGGAATTAAATTTGAGGATTAGAGGTGAAAAAGGTATTTGTGAGTTTTTCATATTTAGGGAGCTTAGAGCCTGTAGATAGGAAAAGGGTAAGTCATTCAGAGATGCTCTATTGTCTGAGGAGGAGGATTAGTTCTGTGCTATCCCTGCTGGTTTAATGTGATTGTAGAAACACGTATGGAAACAAATGAATCAGGTGAGGAAAAATATACCATGTTTTGCCATTGCAAATGTTCTTTCATTCTTTGTATAACCATTTTTAGAATCAATAATGCGGCTATGGCTTGCAATCCTGAGTGAACTATTAAGATATCAGAGAAAGCAAAACACTTAAATTTACAAAGAATATGTGGCCTTTCTTCTTAATAAGACTAATTTGAAACTAAAACTAAAGGATATTAAAATATAAGACTTTTTAGCCAGAGAGCCAAATTTGTTAAAAAAATATGAAATGCTTAGGCCGCGGATAACTTTCATTATAATTTGAAAGTAAATAAATATGACAAATTAGGAATAAAATGAAATGCAATATTCTATCTTCATTAAATTTTAGACCTTAGAAAAACTGAACCAAAAATATATAAAATATATGAAGAAAGTTGCAAAAGAGCAAAAAGAGTCTTAGAAGTATAGGCTAAATGGAGACAAAAACTACTTTCCTGGGTGGGTACATCAGGAAAAAGAAACTCATAGACTGAAAGTCAAAGAACTAGACAATACATGAAGAAAGTTGCAAAAGAGCAAAAAGAGTCTTAGAAGTATAGGCTAAATGGAGACAAAAACTACTTTCCTGGGTGGGTACATCAGTAATATAAGGATGATCATTTTATCTCAAATTAATATATGCATTTCATATAGCTTCTATAAACATTTCGATGGCATATTATTTTGTTTTGAACCTGGCAACAGGGATTCCATAGTATACCTGAAAATATATGAGAATGACAAGGAAAAATTCAGAAAGAAAACCCTCGGGAAATATATATGACAGTGATACTGCTTAGTCTTACAGAAAATATAATGTACAGGAAAACTACAGTAATCAAAGTTTTGGTATACAGATTGACAGATAAGTGACTTGTGAAAAATTAAAAATACATAAAGACATGTAATATGAGATACCATTTATCATGCTGCAATATTGATATTTCAAATCAGGATTAAAAGATTTGATCATTCACTAAATGATCAAGAAGCAACAAATATGTAGGAAAAATAATAAATTTATGTCTACATAAATTTATTACAGATATTGCATTACAGATATTGCAGACATGATAAAAATACAGATATAAAACTTAAGCAGTAAAATGTATAATGAAGCTGCTGTTCAAAACTAGTACAATTTTGATATGAAGGAGGGATTTCATAAGGAAAGACTATGACAGTTAATAATAAAAGCCACAATGAAAGTTACAAACTTGAGTACCTTTGTATTAATAATATTTAATTACTTAAAACATATAAAATCTTCCAGAAAAATAGAATGTAACAGACAGAATTATCTCATAATATAAATTTGCACTAATTAACATTACACCAACAAATCCTCATAGCAAAAATAGCTAACGATGTGAAGGCATGACCAACAAAATACAAAGACAAAATTGCAAATATTTAAAAATTCCAAATCATTCTGATAATTAAAGTATTAGCAATTTGGAAAAATAAGTATAACTTTTATATTAAAACATGACAAAGATAAAGAAGAAAGGTACATTGCAGTCCAATCTCTTATATGAAGATAGATGTACAAATATGAATCTAAACCAAAAATCTCAGCATAAGAGTTATGGGTTAAACTGTATGTCCCTTCCTCAAATTCATATTAATGTCTTAACTTCCAGTACTTCATAGTGTGGCCCTATTTGGTGATCAGGTCTTTTCTGAGGTAATCAGGTTAAAATAAAGACAATAAGGTTGACTCTAATCTAATATACTGGTATTCTTATAAAAGAAAAACCTGAAGACAGTCATATATGTAAGAAGAATGCCATATAAACATAAAGAGGGTCATCTACAGCCAGGGGTGGTCTGAACAGATATTTTTCTCAGTTATCAGAAGGAACCAAGCCTCCCAATTCCTTTTATGGACTACAATTCTTTAGAACTGTGACACAATAAATATATGTTAGTAAGCCACTCAGCCTATTGTATTTTATATGTCAGCCCTGACAAACTAATATAATACCTAATTCAACAATACAGAAAAAGAATAATAAATTACAACAAAATGATTTTTTCCTATTATGCAAAGTTGGTTAAATATTTTAAAATTTTTGATGTAATTTAGTACAGTAACAAGAAGTGGAATAAAATCATATGATGAACTTGTCAAAAACAGCTGGACAGAAAAGTTATCATCATCTGGATGTCCTTAATACCACCAATAAAGCAACCCACCACAGGCAACTAACAGGTATCACTCTAGGAATTAAACTAAAAAACAAAACAAATGAGAAGACACTTAAACAGGGCACAACCTCAGACACCCAGTTCACCAAAAGCAAACCCAGGGGGCAATAAAGTTGGAAAATCTGAAAGCCCCTACCATGTCTCTCCAAAGTGGTAACAAAGCAATTGAATGAAGCTCTGGAAAAAATGAAATCAGAAATAACCTTTCAAATAACCACAGAGATTACCAAAATACATATCATGCTTAATGATGTTAGAGCAGACACAGGCAAAGACAAAAACAAAAACAAAAACAGAAACAAAAACAAAAACAAGCTTAAGCAAATTATGAAGCACAACATAGGAAAGAGTGGATTCCATAAAGCAGATTCAAGCAGATATTCAGGAGAATAAAAACTTCACTGAAAGTATTCAAAGCAGGTCAGGCTAATGTGAGGACAGGATCTCAGATACTGAAGACAGGCTTGCAGTTAGTGACCAGGAAAAGAAAGATTTCTCAAAACTAGCAAGGGAACATGTGAAATCAATCCAGCAGCTGCTTGATGAAACAAAGAAGAATAACAAGATTAATTGGAGTTAATGAACAAGCAGGAGATACCACAAAGGACATTAAAAACATCCTCACAGATATCATGACAGAAAACTTTACTGGTCGAGAAAAAGAATTTGACATACAAATAAGTGAGGCATATAGAACAACATTTAGCAATGGTAAAAAAATCTACTTCTAGGCGTATCCTAATCAAGATTCCAGAAATTCAATACAAGAATAAAATTTTAAAAGCTGTTAGGGAAAACAAACAAATCACCGATAAAGGAAAGCCCAGCAGAACCACAGCTGACTTCTCACACAAATTTTCAAGTCAAGAAGAGCTTGGAGTGAAGTACTGCACGTTCTAAAGGAAAGCAACTTTCAACCCAGATTGATGTATCCCACAAAACTATCCTTCAAAATGGGAGAAATAAAATACTTCCATGACAAAGAACATCTGAGGAAATTCACAACCACTAAGCCAGCACTCCAAAATGTTTTGAAGGACATTTTAGAAAGAGATAATAAGAACTACAGCTCCATGAACCCCAATAGAAGGAATTCACCAGGAAAGGTAAACCATTAGAGGGAAGGGAAAAAGAAAAAAAGTGGGAGCCAATAATAGGAAAACAACATGATAAGGATAAGTCAATACATATCAGTTTTAACCATTAATGTTAATGGTCTCAATTCACCAGTCAAAAGACAGAGACTGGCAGAACAGATCAAGAAGCAAGATCCAACAATATGCTGTATACAAGAAACACATTTAATTCAAAAAGAAACTCATAGACTGAAAGTCAAAGAATAGAAACCAATGCTCCATGCAACAGGAATTCAGAAAAAAGCAAGGGCTGCTATTCTATTTGCAGATAAAGTCAATTTTAAGCCAAGACTGATAAGGAGAGACAAAGAAGGTCACTATATCTTGGTAAAAGGAACAATCCAAGAGGAAGAGGTAACAATCATAAATATATATGCCACAAATATCAGTGCACCCAGTTATATAAAATAATTATTAATGGACATGAAAAATCAAATAAGCCTTAATACAATTGTATTGGGAGACCTCAATACCCCGCAGTCACAAAAAGACAGATCAACTAGACAAAAAATCAATAATGAAATATTAGGACTAGATCAAACTTTTGCACAAATGGACTTAGTAGATGTCTATAGAGTCTTCCATCCTACAACATCAGAATACACATTGTTTTCAGCTGCACATGGGATATCCTCCAAAATAGACCATATACTGGTTCATAGAACATGCTTAAGTAAATGTAAAGGAACTGAAATTATCCCATGCATACTATCAGACCACAGTACAATGAAACTGGAAATCCATGACAAAGGAATCCACGAGAACTTCATCAACACATGGAAATTAAATATCACACTACTGAACAATCAATGGGTTGCAGATTAAATTAAAGAAGAAATTAGACAGTTTTTATAGTTGAACAACATTGACAATAGAACATACCAGAATTTTTGTGACACAATGAAAGCAGGGTTAAGAGGGAAATTTGTAGCAGTAAATACCCATATCAAGAAAACAGAGCAAGCTCCTATAAACACCTTAATGTTGAACCTCAGACTTCCAAAAAAAAAGAGCAGGCTAAACCAAAAGCTTGTACAAGAGAGGAAATTATAAGGATCAGAGCAGAAATTAACACATTGGAGACTAAAAAAACAATACAAAGAATCAATGAATTGAAGAGTTGGCTCTTTGAAAAATTAAATAAAATTGACAAACCCTTGGCCAATCTTATCAAAAAAAGGAAAGAAAAGACTGAAATCCATGCAATTAGGAATGAAATGGGTGAAATCACAACAGACCCTGTAGAAATCCACAAAATCATCTGTACCTACTTTGAAAACCTGTATTCTAATAAGATGGAAAATACAGAAGAAATGGACAGATTCCTAGATACATATGAATTACCGAAGTTGAATCAAGAAGATATAAAATCTTAAACAACCCAATATGAATAAATGAAATTAAAGATGTAATTAAAAACCTATCAACAAAGCAAGACCCAGGCCCTGATGAATTCACTGCTGATTTCTAGAAGCAATTTAGTGAAGACCTAGCACCACTACTTCTCAAACTCTTTAATGAAATTGAAAGAGATACAATATTCCCAAATTCATTCCTGGAAGCAAGCATTTCTCTGATTCAAAAACCAAAGAAGGACACAACAAAGAAAGAATTGCAGACCAATCTCCCTAATGAACATTGTTGCAAAAATGCTCAATAAGATACTGGCAAACAGACTGCAGCAAATCGTCAAAAAGATTGTGCACAATGACCAAGTGGGATTCAATCCAGGGATGCAGGGATGGTTCAACATATGTAAATCTAATAAATATAATACATCACATTAACAGAGCCAAGGATAAAAATCATATGACTATCTCAGTAGATGTAGAAAAAGCTTTTGACAAAGTCCAACACTTATTCATGATAAAAACGCTGCAGAAAATTGGAATAGATGGTCTCTATCTCAATCTGATAAAAGCCATATATGACTAACCAACAGCCAACTTCACACTAAATGGACAAAACCTGAAAGATTTCACTCTAAAATCAGAACAAGACAAACATGTCCACTGTCTCCACTCTTATTTAACATAGTCCTGGAAACTTTAGCCAGAGCAATTAGACAAGAGAAAGAAATAAAAAGAATAAAGATAGGAAAGGAAGAAGTTAAATTAGCATTATTTGCAGATGACATGATACTCTACCTAGAAGATTCCAATAAATTCCACCAAAAGACTTCTAGATTTAATAAGCAGATTTAGCATTGTAGCTGATTAGAAAGTTGATACTAAAAAATCAATAGCCTTTTTGTACATGGATAACAATCTCACTGAGAGAGAAATCAGGGAAACAATGACTTTTACAATAGCATCCAAAAATTGAAATATTTGGGAATCAATCTAACGAAAGATGTAAAAGATCTCTATACTGAAAACTACAGTAATCTGAAAGAGGAGATTGAAGAGGACATTAGAAAATGGAGAGGTAGCCCATGCTCTTGGGTACGAAGAATCAACCTAGTGAAAATAGCCATAATTCCAAAACCGTTATGAAGATTCAATGCAATCCCAATCAAAATTCCAAAAGCATACCTCACAGAATTAGTCAAAACAATGCTAGAATTCATCTGGAACCAGAAGAGACCTAGAATAGCAAAGGCGATCCTGATCAACAAAGACAAGACAGGGGGCATCACAATTCCTAACCTGAAATTATACTATAAAGCTACTATGATAAAAGTAGTGTGGTACCCACAAAAAACAGACCCAAATATCAGTAGAATACTTTAGAAGGTGCAGAAAAAACTGCAGACACACAAGGCTACCTTATCTTTGACAAAGGTACCAAACACATTCATTGGAAGAAAGATAGCCTCTTTAATAAATGGTCTTGGAAAAACTGGCTTTCCACATACTAAAGATTAAAACTAGATCCATATCTTTCACCATGTACTAAGTTAAAATCTAAATGGATTAAAGATCTCAACATTAAAAAAGAAACATCAAATCTGCTGGAAGATAGAGTAAGTAAAACTCCTGAAGACTTTGGTGTAGGCAAAGACTTTATAAATAAAAGCCAGATTGCACAGGATCTATTACAAGGAATCAAGAAATGGAATCTCATCCCATTGAAAAGTTTTTGCACAGCAACAGAAACCAGCAACTGAGTGAAGAGACAACCCACAATGTGGGAGAAAATATTTGCCAGCTGTCCCTCAGATAAAGTATTGCTATTGAGAAAGTATAAAGAACTTAAAAAAATATCAGTCTTCCATGATTTAAAGACCCAGTCCAAAGATGGGTATCTGAGAACAACACACATTGCTCAAATGAAGAAGCACAAACAGCAAATAAAAATGTGAAAAAATGTTCAACAGCACTGGTCATTCGAGAGATGCAAATGAACACAACACTGAGATTTCACCTCAACCCAGAAAGAGTGGCTGGTATTAAGAAGTCAACCAATAACAAATGCTGAAGGGGTTGTGGAGAAAAAGGAACCATTCTTCATTGTTGATGGGAATGCAGGCTGGTGCAACCACTGTGGAAGTCAATGTGGAGATTCCTCAAAAAGTTAGGATTGGAGGTCCCATTTGACCCAACTATACCCCTACTGGGTATCTTCTCAAAAGAACTAAAAACATCATACCACAGTGATATATGTGCACCTGTGTTTATAGCTGCACAGTTCATAATAGCCAGATCTTGGAAGCAACCTAAATGCCCAGTGTCTGAAGAATGGACAAAGAAGATGTGGTATTTTTATATAATGGAATACTACTCAGCTGTAAAGAATGATAAACTAGACATTTTCACTCTTAAATGGATGAGTATTGAAAGTATACTTCTCAGTGAACTAAGTAAATCATACATATGTAACCATCATATTGTTGCACTTCTGTGACAAACTGAAAGAAAATCCATGTATATATATATAAAAATTAGTTAAGATAGTTAAAGAATTTTGAGTGAAAAGTAGTTTTCACAGGGTCATTTTCCGATTACATTTTTATTGTGAATTGTTCTTTTTAAAATAATAGAGCAGTCATAACAGAAAATAGTCATGCAGTTTGTTTCTCTTGATTCACTGAGGGGAAATTTTTGTACTAATAATATTCTGGACAATGTTTCAAGTCTATATCTTATACTCTACACAACTACTGTGAATATAACAATATGCAGTGTGTTGATTATTGTTACTCTCCTATTGGCCTGTTTTGAGATTCTGTTTTACTGTAATCTCTTACTTTTTTCTGTTTAAAATGAAAAAAACAAGTTTAATATTCACTCATAATTTAAGAAATCTTAGTAAATTTGGAATACAATATCAAGAATCTCCATGCAATCCTTATAGGTAGTGGAAAAATGTGGAAAGTTTTCTCCCAGAGTTGGGAGCCAGACAGGAATTCCTGCTCTTACCACTTCTATTTGAACATAAGTGAAGAAAGTTTCACCCAGTGTTAAGAAGTCAAGCAAAAGAGGTAAAACAGACATGGATTACAACAGAAGAAATAAAACAAATGTTAGACTGAAGTGAAAAAAATAAGGACAAATAAACGTGAGAAAAATTAAATAGCATCTACAGATAAACTAATAGAATTACTATGTAACATGCGAGTATGCAGAAATCAATTATATATAGCAAAAACAAACACATAGGAAATTAAATGTTAAATAATACTGTTAAATAGTATTAAATACCGAGCAATAACTCCATGCCCCAAATATTTGCTGATCCTCTACACTAAAAGTATAAAACATTCTGAATAAAACAAATAAAACCTAAATCAGTGCAGGGATATACTATGATCAGAGACTGGAAAATGCATGTCTAGAGATGTCAACTGTCCTCACCTCACTTTTTATATTTAATGGAATTATAGTCAAAATCCTAGCAGATTATTTTATTCATTTATGTTTTAGAGAATCTGATGAACTGATTCTACAAATTATGCAAATCAATGGGCCAAAACCAGCAAAGTCATACTGAGTGAAAACAAAGATGGAGGGTATCAACCCCAGACATAGCAATCTATTCTATTTTAAAGCTGCAATGACTATAACAGTCTGATGTTGGTGCCAAGACAGGCAAAGTGCTCAGTGAAACAAAAGAACAAAGAAACAATCCTCCACACATATGGACTCATCACTTGTATCTAGCTAGATGTTCCCTCAAAGCCTCATACAGATACAGGTGAAGATTTTCAGAGATGGCAGGATCAGGTTGGATGTGGTGGCACATGGCTGTAATCCCAGAATGTGGGAGGCTGAGGAAGGAGAATCTCTGTGAGTTTCAGGCAAAAAAAAAAAAAGAAAAAAAGAAAAAAAGAAAGAGCAATAACAACAACAACAACAACAACAACAACAACAACAACAACAACAACAAAACCAAAGCAGAGATGGCTGGATCTAGGGTGTGTGATGCTGGGATCAAGGAGTTGATGCTAGGATTAAGGCCGCTCCACACTGGGTGGGAGTGCTACCTGCCCTAAGGGTGAGTATCCTGGATACTATATAATGGACAGAAAGAGGGATGCTGCTTGTAGCTTGTCATTTGCTGCTTGCTCCCTTGCTTTTTTTTGCAATGCCCCTCTGCCACATGACACCCTGCCTTGGATCCAGTCAATTATGAACTGAAACCTCTACAAACTGTGAGCCAAAGAAACTTTTCCTTCTTTAAGTGTGGATGTCGGGTATTTTGAAAAAGTAACTAAGACATATATGGCTTATGACACAGATGACACTGTGATGCCATGGGGAAAGTACCACTTGCTAAATACTGTTAAGTGTATTCATTGTACATAAGTGAAAAGACCTATCTATACTTTACCTCATAGTATATAGAAAAATATTTCCAGTTGCATTTTAGTACTCATGTTGTAAAAACCATCATAATTCTAGGAGGGTATACAGGAAGACCTCTTCATGATTATTGAGTAACCAGAGGTTTTATAAACAGGATATAAAAATATTACACCAAAAACAAAGAATAAATAGTATATTACAATTAGGAACATCTGTATATTGCAAGATATCATTCAGAAACTAGAAAAAACTGTAAGAAAATACTCTATATATGTACATCAAAGATCCATAATATATGCAGATTTCTACAAATCAGTAAAACTGTATTGCAATAGAAAAATGGGGAAAAGGGTTCAAAAGCTTATCACAAAAGAGGACATCCAAATGGATAAGTATACAAAAAATACAAAATCATCACTAGACATCAGAAAAAAAGAGGTAAGGAACAAATGACTTTGCTTTCCTTGTAGTCCTTGAACAAGACTACCAAATATAGGGCAGAACTATATTTTGTCACTTGGTTAATCTTGGCTGTTAGGAAGATTTTAGGAATATTTATCATTTTGAACCCATTGTATAGCTGGTCAGAGAAGGAGGTTGAGCACTTGTAGTGAATACAGTCTGTCACAGTGTGGAATGCAGTCAAATAAATGTCTTGAGAGATGAACTGAATATAGAATTATGGAGCTCACTAGAGAGTTCAGCCTTAGAATAGCAAATGGAATTCAGAATTATGCAGGGTTTATTTGCGAATAGATGCACCTTGAGACTGTAATGTTAAGTGAAGTAAATCAGCCATGCAAGATTAAATATTACATGGTTTCTGTTATATGAGAAAACCAAAGTATAAATAAAGAGCAAAATAATATGTAGATAACAGAATATAGGGAGATAGAAATTTCTCCAATGAAAAGGAGACCAAGTGATGGATAGAGGGGAGGAACAGGAGGCAGAGGGAATGAAAAAAGGAATTAAGATGTGTTACGTACATGTAGCCACTCAATACGAGGAATGTAGTCATTATGTACTGAAAACATGTACATAAAAGGAAGTGGAGCAAGAGGCAGAGGGAGGGTTGAGGGAGGGAAAGAAAATGAGATGAAAAAAAGAAACTAAGCTGTATTATGTACATACACCATTTCCCTGCAAATAATGTAAATGTTATATACTGCAAACATGTACTAATAAAGAATAAAATATTTTAAAAGCTGCGGCTATGAATCTGATCACTAAAGAAGAGTGGCTAGAATGAGTAGAGCTGAGGATGCAATATTACTGAAGACAGAACTTAAAAATCTGGCGAAGAAAAGAAATAACAAATGAATTTGCAGAGTGGCCAGAATGACAGGAAAAAAATCAAGAGTAAATAGATCTTGGGTAGCAAAGGGTTTAAGAAGCAAGAAGCGACCATAATGGAGAAATCAGGCAACTGTAGAAATCCTAATTCTAGATCAGAATAGGCAAGGTTTGAAAGAGTCTTAACCCTGAGAAGATGCAAAATTACTACAAGGTTAATCAGAAAATAATGAGTCAAGGGCATTTGCACTCCAGATTTGGAAATGTTGATGCTAAAGTGTATGGTGTTTTGTTTTGTTGTGTTGCTTAGTATGATTCAGATGTAGTAGAGCCTAACTACAGAATTTAATATCTTCCATAACAATTAGTGATCGTGTCTGGTCACGAACCCTAGCACTGAATACTACATCATAAGCCTCTAAAAGTCACTTGTGTAATTTGTTGAGATAAATTGGAGACTCTCCAAATGTGTAATCTCAGTGTCGCTTTGTTAGTGTGATCCGAACTTGGATTGATATAAATGTGACTCTTATTATTTTCATTGTAAAGGACAACAGTTTCTTCCTCACATTTTCTAATAGCCATGAAGGATTCTGGGTCTTGACTTGCCCTGAAGTGCTGAGTACAACTGAAAAACAATTAGTCGCCTGTCTTATAATACATTCATAAAACTGTACACATATTCTTGCTAATGGTTCAGATTTTCACATGTACTGTAAATGGTCAAAAGAGAAATAGAAAAATTGTGAGCTGAATCAATTTATTACTTTTAATGAAATTTTTGTGCTATCATTATCATTAAAAAACCTTTCCTATGTCTTGATTAAATGAACAGATTATGAGTACTGTTAGCTAATTTTCAGTAGAGGGAAATGAACAGGGTGGATGCTGAGTATTCATTTTCAGCTATATTAAGGAAAAAGAAAGTCTATAAGCTGATTTTGTCTAAATGAGAATCATCCACTTCATTATGTTCTATTTTAGGTTCCTTTGTGTTTTAGTTTAACTTCCCTCAGTTATCAGAATTAAAACCTGTCTTTTCCAAGTTATCATGTATTAAGTGAAAATAAAATAATTAGGAAGAAAAATGAAGAGTTGCAGAAGCATACAAGTGTTGGTAAGAGACTGGTTTGCAGAAACCTGGTGTTCTATCTGCATCCCCACAAATTTAGTTTCCGCTTTACTGTTTGTCTTCCTGAAACACTGTGATTATACTGCATCTCCTCCCTTATACTTTATGGTTACCAGGGACATTTTAAGTGTTTTTAAAAATATTTTGTTTAAATTCATACTCGTGCTTTTTGACAAATAATTTTTCACCACTACAAGTTTTCCTTCATACAGGTTTGTCACACGTTGCTACAGTTGTTATTGAAAGGACCACACTAACTTCATATGGTTGCTTAGCAATTGATTGTGCCATATGGCATCTAGACTCCTAGATAATATCTTTTGATTTGAGTCTAGATATTTTGTCAATGTGAAGACCAGTCAAACATACCCTCCAGGGTCTTTATTGCGAGTACTGTTATTCCCTACTAGTGTGGCACAATTTAGAGTAGTATGCTGAAGGTTTGTGCTAGTATCGATTGGAGAATTTCTTATGTCTATATCTTTTACTCTGAGTAACTACTTTAAAGATAGCAATATGCAATAAATTAAGTATTGTTATTCTCCTAGTATTTTGCTATGAAGGTTTGTTTTACCTTCTTCCCATAAAATTAAAAAAAATTTTAAAAATTCTACTTAGTTGGGATTTTTCTGATGACATCACTTTGTGCATGCATTTCTCACTTTATGCATGCATTTAATTGGCATACAACTGTTAACTGATTTAATTCCTTTCCCCTCATCTCATCAGTTTCTAGTGATATGAATTTAAATGATGCATCATCAGGATTTTTTTTTTTGGTTTTTTGGTTTTTTTAGTACCGGAGATCGAACTCATAACCTTGCACCCCACAAGCAGGCACTGTGCCACTGAGCTATATCCGTGGCCCGATGCATCAGATTGAGCGATTCTCAGAAGAAATTGAATATGGCATTCCTCTTGAGATTCCATTTCCATCTTTCTCTTCCTTTTTTCTTTTCATCCCTTCCTCTCTCCCTTCTGCTTTTCCTTATTTTTATCCTTACTTGCTCAAAGATATATTGTGAATTCTGAACTCAAAATAGAATAAAAAATAAAGAACATCCTTGACCTGAAAGGCACTTACTCTGTTTTTTCAACAGGTTCGTTAGGCTTACACAGTAAAAGGCTGGTGAAATCAGACTAGATATGTATGGCAGATTCTTTGTCTTGGTTGAGGTTTTGAAAATGCAGAAGACTATGTTCAAAGTCCTTCAAAGCTTTAAGAATTTTTGTAAGAATAGATTTGTACGAAATTGGTTGTTTGTCATTAATAATGCTCTCCTAAAGATGAGGCAGATAGCAAAATAAGTGAACTTTATTAACTTTATTTGGTTTTCTTTTCCTATATGTTAAAATGAGCTAAGTCTTTGGGAATATTCTTTAATTGATATTTTTACAACCAAAATCATCTTTGCTCTAGTTCTAATTAACATGTCTTACTTCATTTTATCTCATACTTACAGTGTCATACTGTGGCTCATTTTCATTGTTTGTCTTGGCAAGTGGAGAGTAGAAAATACAAGAACTTAATGTTCTAAGGGTTAGTTTTGTATACATAGTCTGATCTTTTGTGCTTAATGATTTATAAATATGTTAATGCACTCTGAGGCCATACTTTTAAGTGAAATAAATTGTACACATATGTTTAAATATCACATTGTTTCTCTTGTTTGAGAAACTGAAAGCATAAGTAAAGATCCAAATGGATGACAGATATTGGGAAGTAGGAAGAAAATGCTCCAACGAGAAGAACAAGGAGGAGGCATAAGGGAAGAAAGGGAAAAGGAAAAAAGAGAATAGAAGGAAAAAATGAAAGCAAAGCTTTTTCAAATAAGGAGTGGAAGAAGTGTTGAAGGGATGAAAAGGGAATGGAGGGAAAAGAATCAAGATATATGATTTACAGGTACAAATCCCCTATGATGAATATGATCATTATGTATATCAAAAGCATATCAATAAAATTAATTTAAAGAAAGAATGTTGGTGGCATATGTTTGTCCTTGTGTTAAGATCTTCTAACTACTCAAAATAAGATTTTATAGCTGTACATCTGTGTTAGTGAGATAGAGTTTAGTGCTCTGCAAGAGGCAATTGGTTCATTTTATAAAGTCCAATGATTTTTGTCTTTGCAAAATTTAGATTTCCTGCCAGTGCTGTTTATTTTTTCCCTTAGAAGATTAAAATGGCAAATGAACTTTTTACTAGATTTCTTTCTTTCTTATTTTTTTTATTTCCAAGATAGCTGCAGTACCATCACAGTGGAAAGAGAACTACCATTTAGCAAAATGCTCAATACATGAGATTAGGGAGCTTGAAAGTTGCATTCTCACCATGCTCTGAACAATACTGCAGTTACGATAGATTTTTTTAAATTTTGCTTTTCAAGGTGCTGCTCATTTTTGAAGAAAACCTGTTGATATGCACTACTAATGTATTAATAGCTTCATGTTAGTCAGAAAGTTTGTTTGATATCTATGAGACTATAGTTCCAGGTGAAATGGTCTTTGGCAGACCACAGACATGAACAAGTGATGGGCTTCCCCACTGTCCTCATGCTCTGTTGTACTGATGTTCAGAAATTGGAGATCCAACCTTTATAATTTTAAATAAAATCAATAAAGTTTTGAATTCAACAGGAGAAAAAAAAGAAAAGATAAAGTATTTGCTGTGCTTGACTCCTTGGAAGCAATGAATTTTCACCATTTTTAGCACTTCAGGATATTCCTTAGTAACTTAAAGGATATATTTGCTTCTTTCCCTGTTTTGTGACTTATCATTTTCATGAATACTTATCGACTCTGAGTTATGAAAGAGGAAGTTTAGCTTCCTTATGCCATTTATCATCCTCTTCTTCTATAAATGGGTCAGTTAAAATCAATGTTTGATTACCCATATTGCATTTTGTAATTTACATGATCTCACATTTCTTTATCAATTTTAGAAAGTTTCTTATGATTTCCTTGCCATTTAAAGTGAGGAAGTCAAACACCAAACGTTCCCTTTAGCTCTGACCCTACACCTCTCTCAAAGCACAGCAAAATACATTGTAAAAGTTTTCCATTTTCCATTAAGCAGGATCTGCAATTAGAATGGGATCTATACTGATAAATCTCATATATCTCCCAAATTTGGAAAAGTAATATCAACTATGTTTGAACTGGAGTCAGTGGTGCTACATAATTAGTCATTAGTAGAAATGAATTGATAAAATGTGGTGTGTTGAAACCTATAACACTTGTAATTTTAGAAATGTTAGTTTTAAATTTTTTACAGTATAATTATGAGTAGATTTTAATTGAAAGAGCCCTAAAGTTCATATTTTAAAGAATTGCATAAAAAGAGTTAAGGGGGAAATTATATTAAAGGTAATAATTATTTAAACTGAACATGTCTGTAAAAGTAATTTCTATCTGTTCAATTTCATTCATTATCTTAACTCAATATAGTACATGTGGTTTTGTTATGTAACTTATTTTTTGATGCTGCACATTTTTAAAATGAAAAAGCAGTTTAATTTGCAGCTATAATATGCTTTTTCATTAATATTTAACTTTAGAGAACTGTGTGCATTAATAAAATGTAGAGAAGATAGTGAGTTTGTAAAGACAATGCATTGCTACTAACTATTGACAGAAAGGAACTCTTAATACAAGTAAGTTTTCCCAATTAATAATAAAATAGTAATGAAATCATAAATGTAAGAAAATCTTACTGAAAAAATAGTTTATGATACAGAAATACAAAAAATATATCTTGTTATGAAATTACTATATTAAATGATTATCAGAAATTAACAGATGCGGAAGATTGAAAATATTGAATTTAATCTAGATATAATAGGCATGGCTGTTTGTATGTTACAAACATTATTGTAAATTTTGGCATGAGGTTATAGGAGAAATAATATTTTTAAATCTTACTATAGTATTTCTTCCTTAGACTTTAAATTTTTCAATGTATTAAGTAAAACATGAAGAAAAGGTGTGGAAAATAATATTTAACAATTCAATTATGAAATCATTAATAAAGATGATTGTCACTGAAGCCTCAATTAACATTGTCTTCATATCATATTTACTTTGACAAAACTTCTCTTTCTCATTATATAAGAAACACACAATTGAAATAGATTTCATTTGCCCTTCTATTATTAAGGAAAATTAATTGGCCATTGATTTCTCTTTTCAGTGCCTTAAGTGATAAGGTAAGTATTAAAGAGACTATGAGTAAAACTCTCAAATATAATTTTTCATACTATAGACTTTTTATTACTCTTTTATGTGCATTTGAAGGTCAAATGTGACATAGAGGAAAACCAACCACAGCATAGTGGTTTATGCAATAATTTAGCATCACTTGAATGGAACATAATATCTTTCAAAATGTGTTCTTACATCACTATTATGTTTTATTAAAACTGCTTTCATAGAATTGTATAAATACTTAATGAAGGTGTGGATTCCAATCATGGAACAAAGACCATAGCCTTAACCTCAAATCCCCACATATAACTGTCATTTTGTATCTCTGTCAGTATTTCTCTTTTCTGTAGCGTGGCACTCACAAATTAAATAAGTAGAATATATGTTGGAAATCAGTTTCCAGATAATATTCACTTGAAAAATACTAGTTTTACACTTTAATGAAAGTTCTCATACACATGACCAAATTGCAACTAATCTAGTCATTATAAATTTATACTGTGTATGATTGAAGAAGTAACAGAAGGCATAGCTATGGTGTGTCTATGGGGATATACTGGAAATTGAACCCAGGGTGCTCTATCCGTGAACTACATCTCAAGTCTTTTTTATTTTTTATTTTGAGACAGGGCATCCCTAATTTCTCCAGTGTTGCAATCATTCCTCAGCCTCCTGAGTAGCTAGGATTATAGGGCTGTGTCCCCACACCCTATGATTTTATAATCCTTACGGAGAAAAGATTTCATAAATATATCTCTGACATTTTTCCTTCAGTGTCAGTAGGAGAATACATAAATCTTTATTTCATAAGTGTAGACATAATTCTTACATTAATATTTCATGAGAGTTAAGGACTTAGAGCATTATATTACTGTTTTAATTCAACAAGCATTTATTAAACAACTACAGTGGCTAATTATCTGGAAAGTGTATACACCTAACATTCTCCAAATCAATACTGTTACCTAAAATATTGGTTCTCAATACTTGAATCTCTTACTCAGCTTTTTAAATATCTCAGTCTCAGTCTGCCTCCTTGCTGAATGTAATAATTCTGGGTGCTAGAATCCAGGGATCAATATTATCTTGAGCCTCTGATATTATTCCAGGATATAACCAATAGTTGCAAAACAATTCTCTTTCCTTTATATTCTTTGCACATAGTAATTTGACACCTCATTTTAGGAATTGGTATTCATTATGCATTCCTGTTTTGGTTTAAACTTCAATTTTAACACATTGTTGTGAGAGGGACCTCAATTAGGTTTTGTATTTCTTTTCTAACTTCTCTAAGATGGAGAACAAAAACCATAAAATATTCCCAAAGTTTACAGGTTGAATCTAAAATATGAGGTAGATTAACTGATGTTTATTTGAAGTCTAAACTTTCTGCCCCAGATTCTGGGGGAAAAAAGGGGAATGAAAATAATATTAGAAGTAGAAATGGAATTCAAACTCATAGATAATACAATATGACATTATAGTACATAGAAAAAACAGATACATTTATTTACCTCATACACATATCAATGTTTGATAGAAGAAAAAATCAGTAAAAACTGTGAAAGAGAAGAGGTAGATATATAGCTAGACTTAATGGACTCAGAATGCGAAGTTTAAAATCCTCAGAAAAAATGTTTTCACTCAATGTATATTGTTTGTCTTAACAATTTATAGCTGCATGTTCCTAGATTTCACTTAATGTAAGAAATGAGTGTAAATATATGTCACAACAGTATTCAAGAATTGCTAGAAAAAAGAATGATGTCGATGCACTTGATACTCAGATGGAGCATTACTTTGTTTCTTCTTTTAGACCTCATCAGTGAATCTGTCTGTCAGTGTCCTTATGAAAATTTCCCTAAAACCTTGGATACCTATCTAAGGATAAGCCTTGCAAATAATTTTTGGATAAAAAGCATCTTAATGATAGAGTGTCTTGGGAGAATAGTTCATTTCCTTTATGCATCTGATTAATTTATTACTGTACAAGATGGTTCATAAAAATAAGATTGAGTCCTTTATTGTTTTCAATTTGTTTAATTAAGCCTCTGCGTGAGGTTAATGAAAATATGTGAGTCAGAGGTAGGAACCTTCAATATTCTTTCTTTGATCTTTAGCATGCGAATTAAGTATATTCAATGTTTGTAAGTGCCCTAGAAAATTAATGGTGCTCTTACGATCCATGTGATTTCTTCAGAAGGTTCATAATTAACTAGATAATATTAAAATATTCTTATGCAACAGAATATTATTTTTCATTGTTATAGGTGAGGCATGTGTTATTAGAGAAATAGTTTATGCATGTACAAAATTTTTAATCAAATAATGAACATGTGCGCATACACACACAAAATGATATGGCATATACACTTAGGGTCAGGTTGAAATCAGTATTTCAAAAATTTTGGAAAAAATAGATTTGCATGTTTTTCCTCACTTTACAAATGATATATATATATATATATATATATATATATATATATATTCTCAATATTCAAATAAATTGGATTATATTTAAAATTACATGTTATTTTAAAATCAAGGAATTGAGAAAATTTTCAAACAGCCTTTAGACTACCTGATCACTCACATCTCCCTATTATTCTATCTCACTTACTCTGTCATTCTGTGTCAGTCATACTCAGCGGCCTTTGGTTTCCTACACTATTCCAAAAGCCATTGTATCAGCCTTGTTTATTCTTTCAAAAAAACAACTCTTCAATTCATTTATTCTTTGTTTTCTTAGTTTTGCACACCAAAAGAAATCACCAACCCCCATATTGGGAAAAATTTTATCCAACTATCCCTCAGACAAAGGACTTCTATTTAGAACATACAGAAAATTGAAAAAAAAATCAGACCCCCCCCAAATTAAAGACCCAATCCAAAACTGTGCATCTGAAATGAACACACACTTCTCAGATGAAGAAATACAAATAGCAAATAAATATAGGAAAAAAATGTTCAACATCACTGGTCATTCAAGAAATGCAAAGTAAGACAACACTGAGATTCCATCTCCCTCCAGAAAGAAAGGTTATCATCAAGAAATCAATAACAAATGCTGGAAGGGCTGTGAGGAAAAAGTAACCCATTTCCACTGTTGATGGGAACGTAGATTGGTACTACCACTGTGGCAATCAGTGTGAAGATTTCTCAAGAAACTAGGTTTGGAGGTCCTATTTGATCCAGCTATTCCCCTTCTGGGTGTTTTCCCAGAAGAACTGAAAACATCATACCACAGAGATATATGTGCACCCATGTCTATAGCAGCACAGTTTGTAATAGCTAGATCTTGGAAACAACCCAAATGCCCATCAACCACTGAACAGATAATAAAAAAAAGACGTGGTATTTTTATACAATGGAGTACTTCTCAGGTATAAAAAAGGACAAACTCAAAAATTTTATAGATAAATGGATGCAACTTGAGACCATATTCATAAGTGAAATAAATCAGACTCACATGTATAAACATTGTATTGTCTCCCTAGTGTAAAAAACTGAAAGAGTAAATAAGACCCAAAATGTACAATAGATACTGTGAGAGGAGAAGAAACTGCTCAAAAAGACAGAACAACTGGGAGAGGGGAAAGGAGAAAAGAAAGAAGGAAAAAGATTATATATATATATATATATTATACTACTAATACCTGTTAGTTTGTCAAAAAGAACGGTTTATGCTTTCATTGTTTGATCATTGTTTTCATGCCTGTATCTTGTAATCTGAGCAACTACATTGAAGACGACAATATGCAATATATTAACCATTGTTAATCTCCTATAATGTTCATTTGGAATTCTGTATCATTGTTTTTATTCTTTTTTGTTTTAAAATTAAAAAAACAAGAAAAAAAACATATATCTCAGGGGTGTGCACATACTCCCTATCAAGCTCATCATTCTTTCCCTCCCTCCTGGCTCCCTTTTCTCACTTTTAAGAAACATATTCTCTTCCTTCATTTTAATAAGGTAAAGTCACTTCCTTGGAAAATCATCCTATGACAATCAGAGAAGATTTATTTCTATTATTTTATATTCTCGTTACTCTTATGTAATTTTTTTCAATTTTTATTTCTTATTAGTGCATGCTTGCAGTACATAATGATTGCATTCATCAGGGAGTATTGGGTTATATAATATTAATTAATTTTCCTCCCCTCTCTTTTGCTTCCTGCCTTACAGCTCTTGGTCCTCTTCCCATTGCAAAAATTCTATCTTCCTGTTCCTTATTGTTTTTCTTTTATTTTACTCTTTACTTACATTTTGTTTTTTCATATGAGAAGCCATGCAATATTTAAGCTCAATTGTCTGATTTATTTCATTTAGCATTATGATTTCAAAGTTCATCCATTTTAAATTATTTAAGTTTACTATTCTTTATGGTAGAGTAGTACTCCACTGTGTATGAATACCCTATTTGCTTTATCTGTTTACTTAGTGTTGGACTTGCAGGTTGCTTCCAATTTAAGCTATTCTGAGTTGTGCTTCTATAAACATAGGTTCCACATGCATCACTGTAATGGGATTTTTTTTTAAACTCTTTTGGGATAGAATTAAATCTGTGTATCAGTTTTGGAAGTATGACCATCTTGACAATGTTAGTTTTGCCTATCCAGGGTTAGGGGATGTCTTTCATGTTTCTGATATCTTCTGAATCTCCTTTTACAGAGTACTGTAGTTTTGTTGTTGAGGTCTTTCACTTTCCTTGGTTAATTCCTAAGTATTTCATTTTTCTTGATGCTATTTTTTATTATATAACTAAAAAGAATGTATAGGACATTAGAAAGATATTGGAAAGAAATACAAACATTATGAATGCTGTATTATCTTTAAAAGAACAATTCATAGTAAAAATGAAATCTGAAAATGATTCTTGTCTTAGTTACTTTTCACTCGTTGCTGAGACAGAATACCCGATGCCCAAAATTAGGGAAGGAAAGGTTTATTTCTTACAGTTTTTTGGGAGTTTCAGTTCATACTTAGCTGGCTCCAAGTCAGCATGGTGTGTCAGGGCTGCCCTTCATGAGGGCTGCAAGCTGCAAGGCACGCTGGAGAGAGAAAGAGTGGGCGGAAGGGTTGGAGCGCGGAAGCGCAAGAGGAAGACCCGCCTTCCCTTACATTGTATCTCATCTCCACCCCTGGGTGTGTGCAGCGCTCACATTGCCAATCCCAGCGCCAGACAACAAACTGAACTCAAGCACTAGACTCAGCCCCATCAAAAGTATGAGGACTTGTGGGGGACATAGCATACCCAATACAATTCTGTTAAAACTACTTTTCACTCAAAATTATTTTTTTTCACTATCTTAACTAATTTTGATATACATATAAATAAAGATATATGTAGTTTTTCTTTCAGTTTGTCACATAAGTGCAACAACACAATGGTTACATATGTATGACTTATTTATTTCACTAAGTATATCTCAAAACACATCCATTTAAGTATGAAAGTTTCTAGTTTATTGTTCCTTATAGCTGAGTAGTATTCCACTATATAGAAATACCACATCTGTTTTGTCTATTCCTCAGAAGATGGCCATTTAGGTTGTTTCCAAGTCTGGCTGTTATGAACTGCACAGCTATAAACATAGGTGCACATATATTGCTGTGGTATGATGTTTTTAGTTCTTTTAGGAAGATACCCAGTACAGGAATAGTTGGGTCAAATGGGACCTCCAATCCTAGCTTTTTGAGGGATCTCCACACTGCCTTTCACAGTGTTTGCACCAGCCTGCATTCCCACCAACAGTGGAGAAGGATTCTTTTTCTCCACAGCCCTTTCAGTATTTGTTATTGGTTGACTTAATACTAGCCTTTCTTACTGGGGTGAGGTGAACTCTCAGTGTTGTTTTCATTTGCATCTCTCGAATGACCAGTGCTGTTGAACTTTTTTCATGTATTTATTTGTGAATAAATACTGTTTATACTTCTTCATCTGAGAAATGTGTGTTCATCTCAGATGCCCATTTTTGGATTGGGTCTTTAAATCTTGGAGGGCAGATTTTTAAAAATTCTTTATACATTATGGGCTGTCTCTTCACTCTGTTGGTGGTTTCTCTTGCTGCACAAAAGCTTTTCAATAGGATGAGATCCCGTTTGTTGACTCTTTGTGATAGTTCCTGTGCAATTTGGCTTTTATTCATAAAGTCTTTGCCTACACCAAAGTCTTCAGGAGTTTTACCTACTCTATCTTCCGGCAGATTTAATGTTTTTTTTTTTATGTTGAGATCTTTAATCCATTCAGATTTTAACTTAGTACATGGTGAAAGATATGGGTCCAGTTTTAATCTTTGGCATGTGGAAAGCCAGTTTTTCCAAGACCATTTATTAAAGAGGCTATCTTTCTTTTAATGAATGTGTTTGGCACCTTTGTCAAAGATAAGGTAGCCTTGTGTGTCTGCAGCTTTTTCTTCACCTTCTAACTTATTCCACTGATCTTTGGGTCTGTTTTTATTTTTGTGAATACCACACTGTTTTTATCATAGTAGCTTTATAGTATAATTTCAGGTTAGGAATTGTGATGCCCCCTGTCTTGTCTTTGTTGCCCAGGATCGCCTTTGCTATTCTAGGTCTCTTCTGGTTCCAGATGAATTCTAGGATTGTTTTGACTAATTCTGTGAGGTATGCTCTTGGAATTTTGCTTGGGATTGCATTTAATCTGTATAAAAGTGTTAGAGTTATGGGCATTTTCACTATATTGATTCTTCCTATCCAAGAGCAAGGGATATCTCTCTGTTTTCTAACATCCTCTTCAATGTCCTTTTTCAGAGTACTATAGTTTGATGCTATTTTAAGCAGTGTTTTTTCCTAACTTCTTTCTTATTGAGTTTATTATTGGTGTAGAAGAATGCTATTGATTTTTGTGTGTTGATTATATACTGTATTACATTTCTGAATTTTGTTATTAATTCCAGGAGTATTTTGGTGGTATTTCTGGTTCTTTTGCAAAATGCAATAGTTTGGCTTCATCTTTCTTATACATATCTCTTTCATTTTTTTATTTCCTTGATTGCTGTGGTTAATATCTCAAGTACTATGTTGAATAGGAGCTCTAGTCAAGTCAAATGTACAACTTTCTGTTGTTCCTGGTGTTAGAGGGAAACTTTTAATTTTTCCCAATTTAATATGATGTTGGTAATAGGTTAGTCTTAAGTGACTTGTCATATTTTCATATATTACTTCTTCTAAATCATTTTTATATTGTTAGTATATGATTGCAATTCATGCAGTTTTCAGTCATCTTGGGGAATGGTTACATGTACATATTACAGCTTATTTCCTTTTTTAAATCACTCTTGTTTTCCCTTGCCTTTGCCCTTCTTCCTCTAGTTCCCCTATCCCCTTTTCATACTTGCTGATATTATTTGCCTTAACCCATGTTATGACATATGGTGTTTACATTAATTAGAGTTATTAAATTCCTGTACATGGCACATTTTTATTTCTTTCATTTGCCCTTAAGTTATTTCCATACCTGTTTTCTCCAAAATCTTTATCCCTTTTGTAAGATTGACTCAGGGTCTCTTCTTTGTTTAACCTTTCAAAGTGTGTATATGTTTATAATTTTTATCTCTTCCTGTTGAACTGTTTCTTTAAGAAATGTGTGGTCACTTACTTCTGATCAGTTTTGGCTTAACATGCAGTGTGTCTGAAAACAGGATACCTATGTACTCCTCCCTGTTTTCAGTTTCCCATTGCATGGAATATTGTTTTCCATCCTTTGAGTTTTAGACTGTGGATTTCTTTTTGGGTTGAATGAGTTTCTTTTATACAAAATACCATAAGATTTTGTTTCATGATCTATTCTGCCTATCCATGACTTTGCTTGGGGAATTGAGGTCATTCATGTTGAGAATTATTATTGCAATATACTGACTTATTCCTGTCACTGTGTTTTCCTGTTGTTGATTTCTTTTTTTGATCATTATACTTAACTGCTCACTCTGCCTGCTGTATTCATTCTATTAATTTTTTGTCATTGTTGATTTCATTATATCTTTCTAGGATATCTTTCAAAGTTGTTTGGAGTACTGCTTTGGTGGTCATGAATTTCTTTAGATGCTCTTTATTATGGAAATGTCTTGTTTCTTTATCAATTTGGCAAGATAGTTTTGCAGGATATATCATTATAAATTGGTAGATGTTTTCTTTCAGACCTTCAAACACTTCACTCCAAGTTCATCTGACCTTTAAGGTTTGTACTGAGAAGTCTTGTGTAATTATATTGAGTTTACCTTTGTAAGTGATTTGTTGCTTTTGTCAGTGCTGTCTTCTAGTTCTGAGAGTCTGTTATAATACTGGTTACTTGTGCTGCCCAAACATTCACTAAAGTTTTTAATCTTCTTAGTTCCTGTGTGGTACCTTTTTATGGATTCTTAATTCTTTGCCTTCTCATCATTCATGTTTTGTATAATTTTGTTTGGCTCAGCTAAATTTCTTTAGTATCTAATTTAAACTCTGATCATTTTGTTTATTAGGTCTAGTATTTGTTTAGTTATATCTTTGTTGATCTCTTCGAGCAACTTGTTGATATGTTTTTCATCCCCTCTATCACGTTCTCAAATACTTTGACTCTGGCTTTTGTCTTCCTCCTACTCATTGCCCTTGGATCATGTTTGAGGGTCTTGGCAGTTTTTGGAAGCATCATGTTGCCCTGTCTTTTCATGTTTCTGTCGCTTTGGTTTGTTCTGAGGTTTGCTCATTGATTATCATGAAAGACTGTTGCTAGTACAGAGACCTTATTAATTAATGTCTGCCTTTCAGCAATGCACTCTGGGCATGGCTAATTACAGTCCTTTTTCTCTGTCCCAAGATCCAACTACCTGTCTTTATCTGCTAGTGAAGCCTTCAGTGTATTTTGCCCAATATTCAGTTATCTGGGAATGGAGTCCGATACTGTGAATCACTCAAAAGTAATCTAGATATTGACATACAGAGAAAACCATTTAATAGTAACAGCTATGCAACCTTGACAATAACAATAAAATCATTGACAATAATAGGTCAATGAAATTGGGTACTGACATAGCATAACAATCAATAATGTACCATGCTTAACCATAGAAAAGAGATCTATAACTATAGTATGAATACTAAGACAAACCAAATATTGACCTACAGTAAATGTCTGCTAAATGTGACAACTCTACTTCTTCTAACAATGGAACACTATTCGACAGTAATATCATAGAGTTAATTAACCATTTAAAGATTTCTTATGCTTAATGGTTAAACTGGTAAAGATAAAGAAGTGGGAACAAGAAAATGAAAGAAGTAAAATTTGAAAAAAATAATGAGTGGAAGATGAGAAAAGTTAGAGGATCCTATTTATGAGTAATAGGGAATTAATAGTATTTGACAAAAGCAGCCAAAAAGAAAAAAGAAAAGAACAAAAATGAGGGGAAGAAAGAAGAAAACACAGAGCAAAATAAAAGAGAAAGAAGGAAAAGATTAAAATGAGAAACTAAGAAAAAAAAAAAGCAAAAACTCCAAACTCCAAAACACCAATGAAGTAAAATGAAAAAGAAAAAAATCGAATCTAAAAAATTTTCCTCTGTATTTTTGAATGAGTGATTTCCTTCCAGGACCTGCAGTCTTCGAGTCCAGCAAGTTATGATTCCCTCCACATAGCTATACTACTTATAGGTTTGTTTGGTGTACTCCCTGTTCCAGAAGTCCCAAGCTGTTGAAACCATCCAAGCCCAGACATGTTCTTGCTCATATTGATAGGGAAAGCACTCAGACCACTTGCTTGTTTTTGGTGGTTGTAAGCTAAATGGGGTGGGGTTTCAAGCATACTACTGGATTAAATGCTAGCATTTTCACATCTAACCATCTTTGAAAAAATCCTTGCCAGGCTTGGCTTTTCAACAAAGTGAGTGGGGTCCGTATCCTTTCAGGGCTGAGTTTAAACTTCACAGGAGGTCTGTTGAGCCTCTCCATAGCTATGTCCCATGGCTGTCTCTCACTCAGTCACTGTGGAAATGTCACACTTGGAAGTTTATACCTTACTATTTAATTGCTCAGTGGGTACTCTGTATTGGCATGTAAGCCAAGGTGATTGGAGCTGGCATCTTTTGTTTGTTTTATTTATTTAATTTGGTACTGGGGGTTGAACTTACAACTTCGTACCTGCCAGGCAGGTGCTTAGGCCACTGAGCTAAATCCCCAGCCTAGAGCTGGCATTTTTGATCTCTAGTTTTCAAGAGTGATTATTTTTCATTAGGTCTTACTTTTGGGGAAACATGGTATATTATTTTTAAGCATTTTTAGTTTTTCAGTGTATGTTATGTATGTTGAAGAGAGTTTTATTATATATTAACTAAACTGAGCTTTGTAACTGATGACAACTTTCAACCTTGGAATATCTTTGCTAAAATTGATGATATAGTATACAATTTATGAGCAGGAATGATTCATCAATTATGAATTAATTGTAAAAATTGCAATTACAATTATGAATTGCAATTATAAAATAATAGAAAATTACAGAATTGTGGTTGTAAATATATCTATTCAATAAATAGAATTAAAAAGTCAGAATGAAGAGTTACAGCAGCTTTCTTTCATCTACTACAACCAAGATGTGTCAAAAATAAATACAAATGCTAATAAGTGCAAATGGTAAGTGACTCATTCAAGGTTATGAATGTAATTAGTCATAAAAGAAAAATTTAACTATAGTTTACTGATCTTTCTTCTTTTAAATGTATTTCAAAACTATTTAAATTGAACAGATTTAGGGCATAATGTGTTAATTTGTCATCTATACAGTGTGTAATGATCAATCAGGGTAGTTAATATTTTGGCTTTGGGCATAATACATGCTATGGTGGGGTAACAAAAATCTAGTCTTTCCAGAGGCCATAAGAAGGTGGTGACAGTCCAGACACCCAGACAGATATGGGGCACAGAGCAGTGGATGCGAGGTATCCATTTCGTGGCTATTGCCTCCGTGGATGCAGTGGTACTGGGAAGGTCATGGATATTGTGTTAGGCACTACTGGATAGAGCTCTGCTGCTAGGGAACATGGGCACCTACTTCTAGTTCTGGCAGTGGTACAAGCACACCTCCCATTTTGTACCTACTCTCAGTCTTGGCAGTGATGGGGCCTACAAACCCTGTCTGGAGGGCTGTGGCAGAAGACCTTTGTGTATCCTCAACCTCAGTCCTGGCAATAGTATACACCCCAGAGTGACTATTACCTGTTTTGAAGTACATGCTCTGTAGCAGTTCTTTTCAGATCTGGGGGTGCTATGGGCCAAACACATCTGCTTCCTGACCTCTTTTTCTGTTCCATAATCCTAGTACTAAACCAGATTTTTATCGACTATAAGGCCAAGGCAGATTTGCTTATTTCTTTTAAATGCAATCAGGAGACCAGAATAAGGGCTTTCAGAAAGCTAACATAGCTCATAGTATCATAAACAAAGAGCCTTACATCACTTTTACTATGATGTGGCAGCCATACCTGCCAAACTAAGAAGAGTTCAACATGCATAACTTGCCTGCCTCCTTGTTAACTTGTCACATGCATCTGTATGAGTGATAGGACTGGTAGTCCTGAAAAGGACCCATTGTTTGGTTGGATCTGACTTCTCTGGCATACTCAGAACTAAGACTTTCCAATCCTGGCTCACAGAATTAGGCTGAATCATTTGTTATTTGTTCCTCAGACCTCAGCATAGGTTCATTGAGAAACATGTGTTTAGTCAGTCATGATTGGAATCAGCTACGCACTTGATATTTAGGTTCATGGCAGTAGGTGTTCAAAGGGAATTAGAAGCCACATAAATTGGAAACAACTCAGGTCTATCTTTTAATGTAATACCTTTAGATTTTTGCTTTTACAGGGAAGCATAGTAGCTATTAATAACCATGTTTGCTGAGTGCCAAAATCATAACATTTGACGTGGTTTGGGAAAAATGCTGAGATGATTGAAAATTAGTAAAAGATGTTTTGGAACCAAATACCTCAAAATCTCTTGGATGTGGTTTCTAATCTAACTTTTTGCCAAGTGTAACATTTAATACATTTCAACACATCTACCCCCAATTTTTTCCACTAGAAATGGAAAATTACATAGAAAACAAAGAAACTATATTGTTGAGAAGGACAAAGAACAAAATCTTTAACAAAATTTGGTCAGGCAGTGCATCATAGAATCTAAAGATGTGCAATACTATTGTCATTTAAAAAAACTAAATTATTGGGAGAACACCATAATTGGAAACAAAATGCAAACACTGCTTTCTGAGAACTATGGATTCTTTTCTTTCAGACTACTCATTTGTTTAAGACTGAATGTCCATGCTACACCACAGAACACCAAATCACCTTGGAGTTGCTGCCACAGCAGTGGTACAGCAGCTAATGAGGGACAGGCTTGCATTTTCTCCTCAGGTCTTCTATCTACCTTTAGTGACACTGAACAAAGGCTGCTGAAGTGTCAGAAAAATATTTACTGCTCTGCCATATGTCACTGCCCTCCTGCCATTGACATGTGTACTCATCAGTCAAACAGAAACTACCCACCATATTTGATTTACTGCAGTTGAAGGAAATCTGTTTGTGGGTTCCTATAAAATAAACCATTTTGTTAGAGATTAATGCTCTGATTTGCATACAGTTCATGGGAGTTATATCATTAGTTTTCATGATAGATCAGGGCTAAATGTAAGAAATTGAAACTGTTTTTTCTCTGTAGAGTCCTGTTCTTTTTCCTTCCCCTCCCTAACCTTTTGATTAACTTTCTCCTTGTTATTTGCTAAGCATTATTTACTTTGTGCCGTTTCAGGACCTGGTAGAAGATTAAGTGATTAAGTTTTAGCAATACTGAATTCATGAATAAAGTCTTTCTTTGGAACACCTGGAAAATGACTTCAGTAGCAACAAACTTTTTAGTCATGGAAGTGGATTTTTAACAAACTTATGATGTTGAGACTTCAAAAAAGTAAAATTGAGTTTTCTTACTGAAATCTGTATTCCATTTATATTCTGCAAGAGACATGGAGTAGGAAGGGTTTCAGAACTTTCAGAGTTTCTGAATTGTACGAAAGTTTTCCAACATACTACATTTCTGTATAGATTTCAAAAATATATCAGTATTAGTTGACATTTTGGGGCTATGAGTAAAAATATTCCATTGTTGCATAATTGAATCTACTTTGCCTAGGTATACCTGAATGCTGCATGGCATCTGTGATGATGGCAAGATTTATGATTAAGAGCTGTTACATTTATTCAGGTGCAGCTTCAGAAGTAGAGAAGAGCTGATTGAGAGATTTCTTTCATACTTCAACATTTTCAACAAAGTTACTGAAGCATATGGAATTCTATTTGACTAATCTGTCTGCAAAGAATGTATCTTAGTAAAAATCAAAAAGATTTTATTACAATGAAGAGAACCCTGAATCTTTTCTACTTTTATAAAGATTTCAAAACTAGGACTGCAAAAATTATTCATATTAATAAAATTCAGTTAAACTACATGATATAAAATCTGCACACAAAAATCAGTCGCATTTCTATGTATTAAAAATGAACTATGCAGACAGGAATTGACAAAATTATAAATTACAGTAGCATCAGGAAACATCAAATATTTAGGAATAACAATGTGAAAGATGTATACACTTAAAGCCAAAAGCTTTGAATGGTAAGTCTCCTTGTGTTCATGAGTTGGAGGACTTAATACTGTTAAAATGTCCTTTGTACCTAAAGCAATCTACAGATTTAATGCTATCCTCATCAAAATTCTAATGGCATGTCTAAAAGAAATATGTTTTAAAAAATCCTAAAATTCATATTCAATCAGAGATGACCCAAAATAAGACAAAGTGACCTTGGCAAAAAAGGAAAAAAAAATACCTGAAAGGCATCAGATTTTCTTATTTTCAAATATGTTACATGCCACAGTAATTGAAACAGTATGCTTCTGACATACAAATGGAGATATAGACCAATGTAATAGAAATAGATCTACATATGTATTGGCAACTGATCTTTAGCAAAAGTGTCAAAAAAGCACAAGGGCAAAGGGTAGTCTTTTGCAAATGGTACTGGAAACGCTGAATATCCACTTTCCAAAGAATGAAATTGGACCCCTATGACAAGCAATTGTGATATGTCAACTTTAATGAAGTAAGAAATACCTAGAAGAATAGTAAAGCACAGTTCTGTGTGTGCCAATGGATGATTGGCATGTAGGCCAAGAAACCAAGGAAGAAAGATCTACCCTGAATGTTAGTGACACCGACAATTATGCTGGTAGCCTGGACAGAATAAAAAAAATGGGGAATGAGGACAGAACTGTGCCTGTTTCTGAAGAGGTTCAGTCTTTGCCATATCTTTGAACACTATTCTCTGTTTCTTCAGCATTTCAAGCTGTACAGTGATCTTCCAGACATTTGGCCTTGGACTGGTGCTCCATTTTTGATCTCCCTTGCTCTGTGGCTTCTGTCTTTTTGGGCTGAGCAGCTATGAGATCCTCTGGCTCTCCAGCACAAAGATGGCTACTATGAATTCTTTTGTTGCTGTTGCGGACTCTCCTACTTCTGATCATGTAAGACTAACTAATAAATCCCCTTGCATAATATACATGTTTTCTATTGATTCTGTTCCTCTACAAAACCCTAAGTAACACAACCTCTACTTTATACCATACAAAGAACACCAACTTAAAATGGACTAAAGACAAATATGAGAGTTGAAACATAACGATCTGAGAAAAAAACATAGGAGGAATTCTCTTTGACATTGATTTTGGCAATGCTTTCTTGCATTAGGTAAAAACTTAGACAATAGAATTAAAAATAGACAAGTGGTAGTCCATCAAACTAAAACGTTCTGCACAGAAAAGCATAAAGTAAACAGAATAAAAAGGCAACCTTTGGAATGGGAGAAAATATTTCCAGATCATTCATTTCTAAATGCAAAAGGAAATCTTACAATTCTGTAACAACAAAAAGCATTATTGTAAAATGAGCAAAAGACTTGACCAGATATTTATTTCTTCAAAGAAGACAGATAAAGGACCATGGTTTTGAAAACATAGTCAATATCATTAATCATCTGGGAAATTAAAACTACAATGAGCTATTGCTTCACACTTGTTAGAATAGATATTATTATTGTTATTGATTGTTATTATTATCATTGGTACTGGAAATTGAACCCAGGACCTTTCCCTGAGCTATATCCCAAGCATTTTTTTTCCTTTGAGACAGAGTTTCACTAAATCACTAAAGTACCTAGGATGGACTTCAAGTTGCAATTTTCCTGCTTTACCATCTAATAGTGCTGGAGGGATATTATTTTAAAAGAAAAAGTAGTAAGTTTTGACAAGAATGTGGAAAGAAGGAAGCCATTGTATATTGTTGGTAGTAATATACATTAGTACAGCAGTTACGGAGAACAGTATGAGAGCTCCTCAAAAAAGAAAACTGAAAATTATTGTATGACCCAGCAATTCCACTGCTGAGTATGTATCAGTTATAGTTTGGAACAAAAATGTCCCCTAGTGGTCTCATGTGTGTAGATGGTGTTTTTGAAACGTGGCTATATCATGGGGACCCTAACCTCATCAGCTGATTAATTTCTTGAATAGTTCATAGCTGGATGTGCTATGAGGAGGTGTGACCTTCCTGGAGGGAGGATATTTTCTTGTCCTTGGTTGATTTCTCTCTGTCTGGCTCCTTCCCTTTCTTTCTGCTTCCTGGCTGCCAAGAGGTGAGCAACTTTCCTTTTTTATGCCAGTATGTGTTTGTCAGGTATTTTGTCCCTAAAATATAAATAGTTAAATACAGCATACAAAATAATTGAAATAAGTACGTTTAAAAGGCATTTGTGCTCCCATGTTTATTGCTGCGTTATTCACAATAGCCTTGATGGAGGAAATCGATTTAAGTATTCATCAATAGATGAATGAGTACATAAAATAGGACATATATACAAAGTGAAATTCTATTTGGTTTTGAAAAGAAGGAAATTCTGCCATCTGTCACAAAATATGTGACTCAGTAGGCCATTATTCTATGTGAAATGGGCAAACCACAGATCGACAAATACTATATGATTCCACTTATAAAACATAGTTACAGTAGTCAAATTTACACAAGCAGAGAATGCAATGATAGTTGCAAGGATCTTGGGTGGGTAGAGGAAATGCAAGGTTGCTGTTTAATGGTTGTAAAGTCTTAGCTATGCTAGTTGAGTAAATTCTAGAGATTTGCTATATAATATACTTCCCAAAATTAACCATATGGTACTATGCATTTTGAAGTTCACGAAACTACATCTTATGTTTAGTTTCCTTACCACAAAAACAAATAGAAGTAAAAAAAAAACAAACCGAAGTAAACACAAGGAAGTTTTATGAGGCATTGAACATTTCTGTTATCTTGATTGTGTATATGTCCAAATTCAACAAATTGCGCACACAAAATATGTACAGTTCTTGTTATATCAATTATACCTCATTAGAGTTGTTAGAAGAAATAAAATTTTTGAGAAGTGTTGGTAATAATGTTCAGAAACAGTTAAGAAATCCGTGACAAAAATTTTGAACTTGTTTCAGGAACAGATATTCTGAACACTTAGGCATAAGAGAGGTCATCAGTGATCTGAATGTGTGAGTGACCTAGCAATGTGCCACTCCATATATGTGATTTAAGGCATATATTAAGCTCAAGATGCACTGGAACTACATATCATTATCACATGCCTAATGAGCAACATGCTAGGTATGCTGTCTGTAACTGTAGAATTTTCAGAGTCATCAGAAAATGTAGCTTCGTGCTATCAGCAATTGAATAACAATTTCTCTATCGGTAGTCACATTTTGATAACAGTGTAAAAGTGGTTAAGTGCTTGTTTTCTTGAGTAGGACATACAAAAGGTTTGAATTACAACTCCATATGTTATTATCTTTGTAATTTTGGACAAAGAACTCAATCTTTCTAAACCTCTGTTTCTTCTTAAAACATGGTCAATAAAATGTGTGAAAAACTTAGCAAAGTGTTTGGCAGATTGAATTTACTAAATCAATCTTAGCTAATGTTGTTTTGAACAGTAGTCCATCCTCTTAGAAACATATGAAAACAGATTATAACTGCTTTTTTTTTTTTTTTTTTTTTTTTTTTTTTTTGGTACCGGGAATTAAACTCATGGCCTTGTGCTTGTTAGGCAGACTCTTACTCCGCTGGGCTAAATCCCTGGCCCCATAACTGTTTTTTAAGCCATTTCTAAACAGTCTAATGGAAGTAGGAAGTGAGAGAATTAAGGGAAAGATGGAGGGAGTATTTAATTCCCTTTGTGATTTAACAGTTACTTAGTTTTAAATTTGTTATGAGACATTGGCCTTCTTTTTGTAAGAAAAGTAGCCTAGCAAACATCAACACTGAAGACTGAGGAATATAGCAGAATATTTGGTACATGGATCTAATACTACTGTGGGGGAAAAATGCAGATATCTGAATCAAAATGATGTAAGTCAGCCACCATCATACTAGAAGACTTAGCACTACTCTAATTTTGATAGAAAGTGCAGTGGTATGCAGATACATGTGTCTTGAGAGAAGTTACTCTATCATTCAGCTTTTTCATAACTACCAGTATTACTGACTTTCTGTGGTATTAATTGTAATATTCTATTGTAAATGAAGTAGCTGATACCACTTTGGCAGTGACCTTCCTAAAATGGAAATGTACTCTCTCAAATTTTTCAAAGAATGATGATATTAAAGAAAAATTTCCCTCAAATTTCTATTGAAAGTGATTAATTTTACAATTTTGTGAACAATATATTCCTTAGTATGCAATAGGGTTTACATTTTTCTGTATTTATTGCTTCTGTATTTCGAGTCATAGTTACATGAATGCGGTAAGTGCATATTTCATTTATAGTAGTGACCTACAGCAAGTTTTCTTATGATCTTATTTATTCTGTTTATTTTAGCATCCTTTTTTGTTAGTACATGTTTGCAGTACATCATGATTACTTTCATCTTAGGTAGTTGCTACATGTATATAACGTATTTTAATTAATTTTATTTCCTCTTCCTCATCCATCTCTCTCTTTCTCTCAGCCTGCCTGGTATATTCATTACACTAGATTTTTGGCATTGTTAGCTTTACTGTTTCTTTCTAGGATATATTTTTGAATTTTTGGAGTGTTCATTTGGTGGTGGTGAATTTATTTATTTATTTATTTTTGAGACAGGATCTGATTATGTAGTTCAGGCTGGTCTCGAACTCACAGTGATTCATCTGTCTCACCATCCCTGAGATGACTGGTGTGTGCTACCACACCTGGCTAGTGAATTTCTTAAGGAAAGATCTTATTTATCCATCAATTTTGAAAGATATCTTTGTAGGATATATATCAGTCTGGATTGGATGCTGTTTTGTTTTAGAGCTTAAAACACTTGACTTCAAATTTTGGCCTTTAAGGTTTGTTGATTGCACAAACACAGATGAGATCCTAGCATAAAGAAAAAAATCAGTTAATAGGAAGAACTATGGCAACAGTGATGAAATCAGTGATGAAATTATATATTATCATATCATAAGAACCATTAGAGCCTCCTACTCACAACCATTAACAACTGAGAGCTCTGTAATTACAATATAAACACAAAACAAACCAAATATTTATATCCAAAAACATGTACTAAATGTAACAACTGTACCACAATTAATAATAGAAAAATTTAAAAACAATAACGTAGAGTCAACTACAAATCTAATGATTTATAAAACTTAATGTATTACTAGAAAAATGGAGGAGGTGGAGGAGAAAGTGAAAGAAGCAAAATTTTGAAAAATAAAGAAAAGGTACATGAGGAGGAAGAGAGAAAAGGAAGATAATGGACTCTTTTAAGAAGTAAATGAAAATTAATAGAATTAGAAAAAATGACACACAAGGAAAGAAGAAAAAAGGAAATAACAAAATAAAAAAGGGAAGAAGTTAAAGGAAACAAAAGGAAAAAAAAAACCTCTGAAGTCCCCCAAACTGATCAAAAAAATAGAAATGAGTTCAAAAACATCCCTCCATATTATTGAATTAGTGTTTTTTTTTTCTTTAAAGGATCTGTGATTTTGGAGTTCACCAGATATGGAGGAGGGACATTGAGTAACTATTAAGAACCATTTTGTTTTCAGAATTACATTTTCTTTCATGAGAAAGCCAAATCCTTTACTGCCTTCTCTGCTAGATGTGTTTTGACAATGATGCTCACCCTAGGGCTGTATTCACTCCAGCCACACACATTTTCTTTGTCTTTCAGTGCATCCCAAATATCACAGCTTTCTCCACTTAGCTGTATAGCCTATGGGTTTTTGAAGTATTGTCCCTGCTCAAGGACCCGCTTTCTGTATACCCCAAGCTGTGGCTACCAACCAAACCTTGTGTTCCCTGATCACATTGGTAGACAGGAAAAGCAAAGAGACCACTGAGCTCTGGGTTGGATGTAGGCAGTAGGATGGGAGTGGTGGGTGCCCAGCACTTTGCAGGATTTAATTCCAGCATTTTCAGACCCAAGCCCCCAAGACCATACACAACTGGTCTGTTTTCTGATCACAGATTGCAGAATGCTTATGTCCTTCCTGGCTTGAGCCTAAGCTTGTCAGCGGGGTCTATGTTTAGCCCTTGTCCTCTCCTCAACAGTATCTTATGGCTATCTTCCTTCTAGTCACTGTAGTAGATGACACCAGAAACTCTGAAGTGTAGTTGCTCTTCATCAAAAGGCTTTCGATTAAACCCTCTCAAATAAGACACATGCTGCACTGGATTTCTTATCCAACTCTAGGCTATCATGCAGAATGAATAACTTCAGAGTAAAACTTGCTGTTTTTGCAGTTTACAATAATTGGGGGCTTTTCTTAGAGCTAGAGCTGCCAGCCCAGTCTGTTAACTTTCTACAGGGGTGTTGATCATCTCCTGGTTCACCTTGTGTTAGTGAAAACACCTCTCCCTCTCCAGGAGCTGGTGTGAGTTTTCCAGAAAACTCCCTCCATTTCTTCAATTCTTCCTTCTTTTTGCACTGTGCTCCATTTCTTCAACATCTCTAAAGTTTCTAATTTTCCTATTAGCTCCCTCCCAATTCCCATAGATCTACTTCTTTTTTCCTTCACCAAGTTTTGTTTTCCAGTTGTTTTGATTCCAAGTTCCAGAGAGGCTGTATTATGATGCTGATCTTTACTTTGTCATTTTTAAGGGTCTCACACACTTTATTCACATTGTGAAACAGTGATTTATACAGTGGAGGTAGCTTATCTTCATCTTCTGACATTTGTCCATGAAACAAACAGTAAAATCAGAGAGAAGCAGAATCAGCATTTTAGTATAAGCGGGAAGAATGACTTTTGACTACATAATCCTTTTTTTTTTTTAAGACAGGGTCTCACTGTGCAGTTCAGGCTGGCCTTGAGCTCACTTTGTAGCCCAGGCTGTTCTTGAACTTGCAACGATCCTCCTCCCTCAGCCTTCCGAGTGCTGGGATTACAGGCATGCGCCACCAGGCCCAGCTTCCATAATACTTTTAATAAGAATTTTAGAGAATAATTTAGATACCTATGGAAACCAACTTTCACCCTAAGAATTTTATAATTCAGATGGCAGTCTTAAAGTAAGCTTTATGTCTGATGTCTACCTTCTAACCTAGACATATGCAAACACATCCATGCACACACATCTGTGGATTATAGTCTATTTTACCATCTTTTTGCATGAAACATTCCTCTGCTGTTTTTGGAGTGATTATTTTAATTAGTTTGTGAGAGATTAAACTGGTTGTGTTAAATAGACATTTTAGAATGAGACAGCCTCAATGATTGTGTTTAAAATCTATAACCACTTCAATCGTAAAGACTTTAATTCAATCTCTTTCTCTATGGCTCATTAGATTTCATATTTTGAGTCTCCAATGCTTCCAATAGTGTGTTTGTTAACTTTATGAACTAAATACATCCATATCTCTCATTTATGTACACTCTTTTCCTCTCCTTTCCTATTTTTTGAGAGGGGCATTTCGTTAACATTGCACAGGTTGGCTCTGGGTTCAGGCTATGCTCTTGCCTTACTCTACCAAGTATCTGGGTTGTAGGCCCATGCCACTGTGGCAAGCAGGGTTTTGCTCTTCAGCAAACTGTGCACTCTACATTAGGGGGATTGTATACAAGAATAGAAATGTACTGGGCCCCACCCTTCCTTATCATTTGAGCAGCAACTGAGAGAGTAATGCCTAGGGACGCTGTGATAGTAGTGTCAGCTCTGTATTGGAAAGGATAGAGAATTAGTTCATTTCACCGGACCTAAACCTAAACCAATATTAATACAGCTATGTATATGATGCTTTATTTGTTTATTTTTGGTTTGTTGAGGTAGCCCAGGCTGGTTTCAAACATGTGGTTCCCTTGCCTCAGCCTCCCAAGGGCTGAAATTACAGGCACACACCAGTGCAACCGACCTGATCATTGTCATTATTGAGGAAAGGAAGTTTCTTATTTCATGAGTTTCTTACTTCTCCATCTTAGTTTCACTTCTAAATGTACTGGTTCTCTTGAGACCCTTTAAGCACTTTGTAAGTTCTTTTTTTACTAGCGCATCCTTGTAGTACCTAATGACTACAGTTATCGTGGAGAGTTGGTGAACATCTTGTTTATTCACCCCCTACCCCTTCTACACCTCCCTACTCCTTCCAACTCATGGTATCCTTCCCATTTGCAAATGCTCCTTTCCCACTTTTTTCCTTTCTTTCTTTCCATTCTCTTTTCCTCTCCTTCTTCCCCCCTCTATCTTTATCCCCCTTCCCATTTGAAACAAGATCTCCCTACTTCCTTCTTTTTATTTTGGTCTTTGTTTATATTTTGGATTTCTAACATGAGAGGCCGTGTAATATTTAAGCTTGTATGTTTGATTTATTTCACTTACTATTATGGTCTTGAGGTGCATCCATTTACCTATGAATGCCTCAAATTTATTGTTCTTCATGGCAGAATAGAATTCCATTGTGTATGAGTATTACATTTTATTTTCCATTTACCTGTTGATGGACAAGTAGGCTATTCTTGTGAATAAGAAAATTAGTTTTCCACCTGCAATTTTTGGCCTCTGACTTAAGCCTGTATAATTCAAACTATTGTAAATATTTTGCAATGCATTCTTTTTGCTCCAGGTAAAGTTGCTCTCAAACCAATTCAAGTAAGTAGGCAGCTGTGTTTTAAATATTTCCATAAAAAGACTGTTACTTTTTTTCAGCTTCTTACTAAAATTCTGTGGGAAATTGAACTTAACACATTTCCCAAAGACTCTATCTCATCATTCTTTGTATTATAGGACTCCACCATGTGATTTTAGACTCTTTCCATACTCACTTCCCTAATTTCAAATTTTTTGACACCTATCCAGATCTTAAAGAAATCTTTCTTTAATTATTTAAAGTGGCCATGCTTTTTATTATTTGCTATTAATACATTAGCTTTTCATTAGGCCTCATTCTAGGCCACTTATCTCTCTTATTTCAGCCTCAAAAAAGTGAGACTTTACCAGCTCAAATAATAATAACGATTGCAACAAAAACTATATTTGCAGCATTTCTGGATAGATGCAAATTTGTATGAGCTGTTCTGTGTATTGCCTTTCTGCCTTTTGTACTGAGATAATTTATGTTCTTTTCCAATGTTATAACTCTGCTAACCTACCTGTCCTTAAGAAAGAAAACTATTATCTCATAATCATCGCATTTCCAATATATCTAATCACTCTCCTTTCCCCTTCCCTTCCCTCCCTTTTCATTTCTTTTCCTTACTTTTTCACTACACACACACACACATCTACCATCTAATACTTTGCATATAACATGTATTTACAATGAGTGTCTCTTCTTGTTTGATCCATAGAATCTGACATTAAGTGTTCTTTAATTTGATATTTAGTGATAATACTCTTAAAACCTCAAAAAATTCTCATGAAGAATGGATCCTAAATAGAAAGAATTCTCATTTGAGAGTTACTGATATTTGGACTAGTGTTAAGGATTCTAGGATTAAACCTTACAAGTATATGCATTTCTCTCAGGTTTAGTTTTATGAGATCACTAAGCAACTATTAATATACTAGGAAAAAGCAGGCTAAATAAATTAAAATTTTCAACTGTTGCTACCACTTTTCCATGCAGCTACCACGTAGATTTAGAGGCATTCAGAGAGGGGTAAACTGAAGGGCTAAAAGAAGCAGGGTGATATAACTGGGGTAAAACTGTTTCAAATGCAAAACCAAGTTAAAGGTTCACAGATCAAAAGAATCAAAACAGAAGGAAGAGACTAACAGAAACAGATAAAGTCTTCAATTATGTTATTAAAAGTGAGTTAATATATTTTCTGTAGGAAGATTTAAGTTTATTCTTTTATTCCTAGAGAGCAATGAAGCATTATTTACATGTGTTATGATCATAGCCTGCTTTCCAGTTTTCAACATTGTAATCTCCATTTCATGTGGAAAAATCTTTATATTGTTTATTAATATAAAGAATAAAGCATATTCTAAAAGTATAAATTCTGTGCTTAAAGCATAGTGAGAAAATCAAATAAGGAAAGGGGGATGAGAGGGACCAAAACGTTTAATCTGAAAATACAGATTCAGAACCAATTATCTGATAATGATGCTAGAATCAAAGATTTTAGAAAAAGTCGTAAGCAAAGAGTGTAGGAGAAATTTCCTTGTCCTTTAGGAGGGTTGCCTGGTCTCTTTTGAGGAATGAATCAGGCATTTTTGTGTGATGCATAGTGGCACCTTGGGATTCTCCTCCAGCACATTCCAGAGAAACTTGTTTAAAACTCACAGAGTTTCAGTCTCTACTCTTGGGAACTTCACAAAGTAGCTAAGAATTTCTTACAGAGAAAAAGGGTACAAAAGGTGGTCCCTGAACAGAGTACAACATGGTAGCCACAAGAGAATTTTTGCTGGCAAATTCAAGCACTTTTAGTGACTCCACTAGAAAAACTCTGAAAGTCTCTGAGATGAAAACACCACAGTGACATATGTGAACCCGTGTGTGTAGCAGCACAATTCATAATAGCTTAATCTTGGAAACAACCCAAAAGCCCATCAACTGAGGAATGGATAAAAAAGATGTGGTCTTTTTATACAATGGGATATTAGTGATAAAGAAGGATAAACGAGACTTTTATTGGTAAATGGATGGAACTAGAGATCATACTGATAAGTAAAATAAATTAGATTAACATGTATAAGTATCATATTATCTCCCTGGTGTGAGGAACTGAAAGAGTAAATAAGGTCCAAAATGCACAATGGACATTGTGAAATGGAGGAAATTGTTCAAAATGGAAAAAGAAACTAGGATGGGGGAAAGAAGAAAAGAAGGAAGAGAAAAGGAAAAATAAAACAAAAAATAAGGTAGTTATACTACTAGTTTCTTCCTAGTTCATTGAAAAGAAAGGCTTGTGCTAATACCATTTGGAAAATTTTTTAAGCCCATGTCTTGTACACTGTGTAGGTACTTTAAAGGTAGCAATACTCATTGTATTAACTATTGTTATTCTCCTATGATTTTGTTATGAAATTTTGTTTTACTTTTTTCCATAAAATAAAAAAATTACAAAGCTCCCTATGGGACTTAGGTTTAAAATTAACCCCCTTAGGTGTATGTGTGCTGGATGGTTATATATATATATATATATGTATTTTTTTTGTATCAGATTTTTCTTTTAAATACAGAGGAATTTCATTTCTAGATAAGAAGGAATAACAGGGAAAGGATTTACCTTTCAGCCTGAAACAAGAAAAAGAAAAAGAAAAACATGTAAAGGTATCTCTGGATATTAGGGGATGAATTTCAGAGATCTTTGAGACATAGAAAGTCAACTAATGGAGCCAGGTCACTGGTTTTGTGGGGGCTTGTGAGCCATGGTGTTGCTGTAAGGCAATGGGTGCAAAGCAGCAGATAGAATCTAGTGAACTCCCTCACTTGAGGAGAAACTTGAGGGTGTTAGGAAACAAATGTTCTAGACATGGCAGGACAGAGCACCAAAAGGCAGGCAGCTTCACAGGGAGCTTCACACAGAGAGAACTCCAAAGATCTGTAAAGAATCCTGTCCACGTATTCAGCTGAGTACTGGTGAGCACATACATGTGATGAAACTATCCATGGTGGGGGAAAGAAAAATCTGTACAAACTAGAGTTAAAATATCCACAGTTCACACAAATCTGGGAAGAGTACATATTCCCACCAGTCAAACTGGAAGGCATTATGATTCATGAGTCATTTGGCAAAGCACACAGAAAATGCTTGCTTAGTATTGAGGAATAATAAGCCCCAAATGAAGCATTTCTGTGAGTCTCATAAAAGTGTTTTAAAAGTATGATCCAAGAGGATCAAACTGTTTCTAACAACATGATGGTATCCTAGAAAAAAGCTCAATAATATTTCAGGAATACAAAAATATCTAGCAGCCAGCAAGGTAAATTTTACTTCTAAAATACGGTAAAACTTATCAGGCATTCAAAAAAGCAGGAAAATAAACCCATAGTGAAGGAACAAATTAATAAAAACTAACCTAGAACTGGCACAGGTATTTACTCCATCAGTATTTGTAGCCATGCGATTCATAGGTGTCTTTCTTAGATGTTATTTTGTCTTTACCAACATATAAATGTACCAACAAGGGGTCTTTACTTTCTGAGCATTAATCATTGAATCCTACTTTCATGATTTTTAAAGACAAAGGAAAGTTGCAACATCAAAACATTTACTAATGAATAAAAGAGTATACGATTAGCCTGATTCCAGTCCTCTAAATTCTTGGCCTTAACTTTACTATCTCTTCTGCTGATCTTTTCCTGGTTATCACAGTTGCAAAGATCAAATGAAATCACACCTCAAGACAGTTGCAAAAGGTCTTCAGAAATGAATGACTTGAATAACAATGGGTTCATTGAGTGTGTTGAAAATGAGCATAAAGATCTCAAATATTTTTTACAATATAATCCTCTTTTAAAAATGGAAAAGATATAAATCTGTATATATGTATATATAAGATGACTAAAATGAACATACTGCTGAATATATTAGTCATTGAGAAAGAACGGTTAATACTCATATGATTACATCAATTTTACATGTCTATATCTGTTAATGTAAACAACCATTTTGAAGATAACAAGATGCAATATTGCAACTGTTGTCAAGTTTCTATCATCCTATTTTGTGAACCTGTAATGTTACTGTTGTGCATTTACTCTAGTCGTTTGTTTGTCTCTTTTGCTTTTTGTCTTTCTTATATGTCTTTTTTTCTCTTAAATAAAAAAATAAATATAGCCACGTTCTTGAACATAGGAGTAGGCAGAGACTTCATGATCAAAACCCAAACTTCACAAGAGATATTTCAAAGAAACAACAATTGGGATCCCATCTCATTAAAAAAAGAAAAACTTTTACACAATAAAAGAAATCACCAGCAGAGTGAAAAGATGACCCACAGAGTGGGGAAAAATGTTAGCCAGCTATCCCTCAAAGAATTTGAATCTAGAACACATAAAGAACTGAAAAAAAATCATACTCCTCAAGTTCAAAGACCCAATCCAAAACTGGGCATCTGAGATGTGTATGTACTTCTCAGATGAAGAAATACAAATAGCAAATAAATATTTGAAAAAAATGTTCAGCATCATTGGGCATTTGAGAGATGCAAATTACAATAACACTGAGATTCCATCTTATTCTAGAAAGAATGGCTGTCATCAAGAAATCAACCAGTAACAAATGCTGGAGGGAGTTTGGGGGAAAAGGAACATTTCTCCACTGTTGGTAGGAGTGTAGACTGGTACAACCACTGTGGAAATCAGTGTGGAGATTCCTCAAAAAACTAGTATTAGATGTGCCATTCAACCCAGTTATTTCTCTTCTGGGTATTTTCCCAGACAATTAAAAACATCATACCACAGCAATGTATGTATACCCATGTTTATAGCAGCACAATTTGTAATAGCTAAATCTTGAAAACAACCCAAATGCCCATCAACTAAGAAATGAATAAAAGAGCTATTGTGTTTTTGTACAATAGAAAACTACTCAGCTATAAAGAAGGATGAACTCTAGGTTTTTACAGGTAAATAGATGCAACTAGAGACCGTACTCGTAAGTGAAATAAATACGACTTCTATGTGTAAACATCACATTGTCTCCCTAGTGTAAGAAGAGGAATACATAAAAAGGATATGGTATTTTTATATAATGGAATGCTACTCAGCCATAAAGAATGATAAACTCGAGGCTTTTATAGGTAAATGGATGCAACTAGAAACCATACTCATAAGTGAAATAAATAAGACTTGCACGTGTTAACACCATACTGTCTCACTAGTGTAAAAAACTGAAAGAGTAATGAATAAGATCTAAAAGTTACAATAGATACAGTAAAAGGGAAAGAAACAGCTCAAAGGGAAATTATATTGTTTGATGAATCTTTTATGCCTGTATCTGGTAGCCTGAGCAATTACTTTGAGGATAACAGTATGCAATATAACAACCATTGCTAAATTTTATCATCTTGTTTTGAAATCATATATTGCCATTGTTTTTTTTTTATGGTTGTCATTGTCATCATTTGTTTCTGTTGTTTTTTAATTGTTTTTTAACTTCTGGATTTTTCTGTTTTTTCTCTTTAAAATAAAGAAAAGAAAAACAGAATTATATTGCCCGGCACAGCCATTAACTGCACATTAGCTATTTGCCAGCTCAAGTTGAATTATGACCAGTTAATATTGACAAATGCTGCAAATGTAAATATGAACTGGAGTTTGAAGATTCAGTGTGAAAAAAGAATAATATATCTCTTAAATGATTCTTTATGTTGATGCCATTTTGGAAATTTTAGGTTAAATAAAACATTTGGCGCTCAAAAAAAAAAAAAAGAAGAAGAAGAAAGAGTAAATAAGATCATAAGATCCAAAAGGCACAATAGATATTGTGAAATGGGAAGAAACTGTTGAAAGAGAACCTGGGATGGGGGAAAGGAGAAAAGAAGAAAAGGATAGTTATCCTACTAAATTCTATTAGTTTATTGAAAAGAAAAGTTTGTGTCTATATTGCTTGATCAATTTTTCATGCCTATATATTGTAATCTGAGAAGCTACTTTGAAAATAATAATACACCATGTATTAACCATTGGTACTCTCTTACCTTGTTTTGAAATTTTGTGTCATTGTTTTATTGTTTTTTCTCTTTAAGAATAAAAAAAAATATATAGATAGCCAGGTAAAGTCAAAAGTTTGGTGGAATATTTCTATGACATTATATAGTTCTGTTTAAATCATTTAGCCAGACCAACTTTGGACTTGATTTATTCTTGCTTTGTTGTAACAAATAGAGTCGAAGTTGCAATTACATTCTATATATTGTGTATATGCATATTTTAATAGTTTCTAGTTAAAAGGAAGAACAAAATAGATTTTATTTCTGGTTTCCCAGTATTTGTGGTTTAGTTTTAAACTTGTCTTAATTACAGATTGAAAATCAATTGGTATTTCGGATTACTTGGAGGAGAACTGCTAGCGTGTTGTGAATTCACACCACTGAGGAGATGTGAGGGATTTTGTCTTATTCCATCACAGGTGTGCAACATTTGATGTTTGACAGAACTACTCACAGCTTGATTTGTATCCCCTGCTGTATGGGAACAGAGTGGGCTGTCATCTGACACACAGCTGAGAAGCGTAAATCTGAGAGGTTTTAGATGAGGATGGTCACTCTCGTGTTGTAAAAAGGAGAGATGGCTGTGTGGAATTTGGCTGGTACTTCTGAAAGATGCACCTGCACCACATATTGTTCAGGTGAGGAGACAGATCTGACCTGAGCCTCTTAAATCCTGTCCAGAGAGGACAACTTGGAAGGGACATGGAACGACAATAACAATTCTTATCTGTAAGCATAGTCTACTTTAAGGGGAGCCTCTAGTGTCATAAGAATATTCTTGTGCCATGAATATTCCTAGTACAGTCTTTGAAAGAATCCATAAAAAATAACTATGAGAGAAACAACCAGATTAATATGTATTTTCTAGGCCCCTAGAGAGCATGGTGACATCCAATGGCAGCCAAGACAGTGAAGTCATTTTTGTTTTTCTAACTTCATTTATTGTTTCTCAGTTTGTATTGCCAAAGCTCAGCTAGGGAAAGGCAGAAAATTTAACTCTAAATGTATTTCAGAGTTGTGATGATTTCAAGGGTTTGTTATTCTATTTTCAGAACTGAGACATGAGTTCATGCATGCGTGCATGTGAATATAGTAAGTATGTGCTTGTGCATGAAATGGAAAAGATTCGGGGGACTGATTTCGTACCTTATCCGAGTTTTTACAGTGATTCGGAAGAAAAACCCTTCTGAAAACTCCTTCTTAAAGGAATACGGAGGTAAAAGACAAAGTTAGCTTATTATATCCAATAATTTTTTCTTGTTTAAGGTGGAAATTGTAGCATAATTTTTTCAAAGCCTCTTTCAACTTGTTTTATTTTGCAATATGTGATTTTTGGATGACTATCCATTATGGTGTTTTTTTTCCTTGTGTGATATGTAACGCATCTGTGGGAGTTGTTCCCCCTGGAATGTGGAAGGTCTTACGTGGTCATTCTGAAAGAATATCTTGGTTATTCAACTTGAAACAAGAATTAATTTTGACTCTTCCCCCAAATTATGTAGGCCTGATTAGTTGTTTCATTTCCCTTAGGTAAAATCCCATTTGTGACTTAGGAAATGCAGCTACCAAAGAATTTCTGGAATAGTTAGTTTCAAACTCATTTCTCATTCCTTTTCATAAGGTCTTTTTCAGTTTATTCCCCTTACATTTTAAAACTCCAGCATTGATATGGTTCTGAAATTGGTGCAGCATATCTGCCTTGCTTCAGGCTTCTAATTACTGATATGATTTCAATTCCTTCGTTGTTATCATTTTTCAGAATTTTAACTTTTGGTTTTAAAATATGGAAAGTGACAAACAATGTTTGGAGGAGGGGTTTAGGTGTTATATTTTGCTCAGCATTTGGTATATCATATCTTCAATGGGAAAGAAGATTTTACTATTAGCCTGAAATTATTCTTATTATATCATTTGTATCATTCCTGTTAGCTTTTGTCTAGTATTCCTATATTATTTAACTTTCCTATTGCTAGGTCAAAATGTCTGACATACCCAATTTAAAGGAGGAAATGGTTTATTTGCTCATGAATTCAGTCCACAGTTGGCTGGTTCCATTTCTGTGGTTTGTGGAGAGGCGGTCATCATGGCAGAATGACATTATTAGACAAAGCTGCTCACTTTACATTGCCAGGAAAGCAGAGATCAGGTGAAGAGCACCCTGAGAGATGTGCTCTCCGAAAGCATATCCCTGGTATCCCAACGCCTAACAGCACATTTGGCTATGAACACCGATAGATTAATCTTCTGATAAATATAGTGCCCCTACTATGTAACTACCTCTCCAGAAATCTCTTAATCCAGTCAAATTGACAATTAAGAAAAAATGGCACAATTCCATGGCATAATTATACCACAATTAATTTAACCACTTCATGCAATGGAAACTTAAATCACTGCCAATTTTTCTATGCTATGAAAAATTCTTCAATTAATGTTTTTCCTTATCTTCTTTAAACACATATGCAATTAATCCTCTTTCTCAACCACTTGGTACAGCTTTCAGAGTAGTTATATCAATCTGCACTGATACCAACAGTTCTTTCCTATAACTTTTTGGACATATGGTAATATTAAATTTCCATTTTCCTTTATGGTGTTTCTTTTTTATAATCTGATGAGTGAGAAATGTATCTTCTTTTAATTTTCATTTCTCAGAATCACTAATGAGGGTAAGCATACTTGTTTTTTTTGTATCAGCTTTTGACATTTCTATGGAATGTCTGATTATATTGCTTTACACTTTTTTCTATTAGTTTTAATTTTTAACTCCTTTTTGACCTTTAAGAATTATTTATATATCTTAAACATGAGTTCTTTGACTGCTGTGTATTAGAAATATTGTATATAAATGTCTTGCTTTTTAATGCAAGGGTCCACTTTGTCAAGGTCACAATTTTTCTGTGTGATTCTGGCAATCAAACCCAGAGTCTCACACATACCAAGCAAGTGAGCTAGTGAGCTACATTCACAGGCAAAACTTGTTCTTAAACGTATTGCTTTCAGGAACACTTATTTTTATTAACATTTGTTTTAAAATTAATGTGAGTATATGTGTCTGTGTGAGTTGCTGTAGAGATCCGACTTTACTTTTCTGAGTAGCTAATTCACAAATTGCTTTCAAATGCCACCAGGGTTCACTGGTTGAATTGAATAATACTTTACTTTGAGTTTAAATATTTATATATAGTTAATTTCTCATTATGCTATCCTATTTCATCTTTGTTAGCACGAATATGCTATTGTTGTAGTTACTTTTCGCTCGTTGCTGAGGCAAAATACCTGATGCCCAAAATTAGGGAAGGAAAAGTTTATTCTTACAGTTTCTCAGGAGTTTCAGCCCATACTTAGTTGGCTCCAAGTCAGCATGGCATGGCAGGGCTGCCATGCATGGCAGCTGCAAGCAGCAAGCGCACTGGTGAGAGAGAGTGGAAGCAAGCAAGAGGAAGACCCACCTCATTTACACTGTATGTTGGCTCCACCCCTGGGCGGGGACAACACTCACATTGCCAATCCACGTGCCAGACTCATCCCCATCAAAAGTATATGAGGACTTGGGGGGACATAGCATACCTAATACATTCCACCCCTGGACCCCCAAGGACTCGTGTACATTCTTAATACAAAAGACATTTAGTCCATCTCTAAGAGTTGCCAAAGTCCTAACAGTTTCAGCACTGTTGAAAAGTCCAAGTCTCAAATCTCCTTTGAGATCTATGGCAAACTCTTAACTGTAACCCCCTGTACAAATGAAAACCAGGTTAAGCACTTCCAACATATAAAGGCATAAGATAAGCATTACCATTCCAAAAGTTACAAACGAGAATAGAAAGCACTGGAACCCAAGCAAGTCCAAACTCCAGCAGGGCAGACATTAAGTCTTGGATTTCTCTGCTCAGCATCTGAAGCGACCTGGTTGCAAGCTCCAAAAGGCTTGAGAGATTCCACCCCCAACACACATTCAGGGGTCTTAACTTTCATAGTTTTCCTTGGACGATTCATGTCCCTTGGCTTCACCCTTACATCTTTACACATTGCTCTCTGCAGGTGAGGTGGAAGTTGCCTTAGCCTTCTCTTGTATTTAAAACCAGTGCCACATGGATGCTGCCAAGGTCTGCTGCCAGCTGGAGCAGTAGCCAGGCTTTCCCCTCTCTTGGCTGTAGAGGTTGACTGCCTGGATCACTGAGCTCTCTGAACCTGATTGTGAGGAACAGCTTCTCTATGCCACTGAAATTCTGGAATCTGGTGTGGCTGCCACCATTTTGGGACATGGTGTGGCCATGAACCTTTTAAAACCTCTTGTGACCTCTGTCACCACTCCGGGACAAGGCACTCTGTGGCTTTTTGTCGCCACTCTGGGACGGGGTAATCTAAGGCTTTTCCCTCCAAGCAAACTCTTTCACCTTTGTCGGCTTCAGGCTGCAAAGGGTGGAGGCCCACTGCTTCCTGGGATGCCCCCAGGCCATCTTTTTTATTCCTTTGTTCCTTCTCAGCAATCAGTGTCTCAGCTCGATTTTTACAGTCCACAGCTTCCTGGCCAAACTCACATTTTAAATCTCCATGCCATGCTCTTTGCTCTTTATTTGCAACATAAATCTGGCTAAGAGCCCCCAACAAAAGCCAGGCCACCATTTCAATGTTTGGCTGCCTCATAATTTCTCTCTGTAGGGTAATTGGTCCTTTGCTCTTAATCTCAGTCTCAGGCAAAGTCTCTGGGCATGGGCAGAATGCAGACAAACTTTCTGCAAAGCTGTAACACACATTGTGTGGAGTCCAACAACCAATGCGGTCCTTCTTCCCAACAGAAACCTCCTGAGCCTTGTCCTTACTGGCAGGCTTTCTATCAGCCTTTTGGTCTCCTGAGCTCTGACCAGAATCTCCCATACAGAACAGCCTAAGCTGTTCCAGCTCTATGCATTCAGGCAACATCTCCGCACCTTTCCAAACTCTTCCCACAAGCCATTTCCAAAGGCTCTCGAACCACATAGTCAGGTTTAGTCACAGCAATGACCCCACTCCTGGTACCAAATTCTGTCTTAGTTACTTTTCGCTTGTTGCTGAGACAAAATACCTGATGCCCAAAATTAGGGAAGGAAAGGTTTATTCTTACAGTTTCTCGGGAGTTTCAGCCCATACTTAGTTGGCTCCAAGTCAGCATGGTGTGGCAGGCTATCTTCTTTCTTTGGTTTTTAGAAAATTTGTATGTAGTGAAAATTATGTATTCCTGTAGAGTTTGGTCGAATAACCACGAATGCATAAGTGCACGCCTTCTTTTTCAGGTGATATTTTCAATTTCCTTCATGCTAGGCATACTTTTTTGTTTTGCAGTGCTAGGGATTGAATCTGGGGTCTTAGTTCATTTTGTACTACTATAACAAAATGCATGATGCTCAGCATTTTATAAAGAAAAGAGGTTGATTTGCCTCTGATTCTAGCGGCTTGAAAGTTCAAATAGCATGGTTACAGCACAGGGCTTCTATAAATATTATGGCAAGAAACCAGAAAGGAGCTTGGCTTTCTCTTTGTAAAGCAGACTACTCTTTTTGGGACCAACCCAGTCCTGGGAGAACTTCATCCATTATCTAATCATCAATGTAATGGTCTAATTTGAGACCAAGCTTTTAGCACATGAACCTTTGGGAGACAAGCCATATCCAAACTATAGTGATGATTTTAATATTTTTATTTGTTGGCTATTTCCAACACATAATTTTTCGAGAAAATTGTTGATTTTACCTAAGTTTAAAGTTTATCACTATAAAGTTATTTTTATTTTCCTAGAGTTTTGGAAATTGTACCTATTTTACTTACATGGCCTTTCCTTTTGTGATATAGCTTATATAGCCACTCTCTTTTATTTTTCTTACATTTACTGTCCTGGTAGGTCCTCTCCACATGTACCCCAACGAAGTAGAGCCCATATGTGGAAAATGACCCTGGGAAACAGAAATGGAGACAAATGAATTGTAAAAGAGGGGTGGATGAAAAGCAATTCAAGGAGTGTGCTCTGTGAAGGGGAGGTTTTTAAACTTTGTCATATATTAGGATTTGAATTAAATCTCACCAATCTGTTATTTTTCATATGTGATACAAAATATGTGTTATGTTCTCTACTTTTTATTCTTCCTTCCTTAGTGGAATTCTGTTGGATTATTCAATTTGTTCATTTTCATCTCCTGTTTTCAGATTTTTAGTTTTCTATTATAATTTTCTAATATTCTAATTTTTATTCTGCAAATTATTACTAGATTTTTCAATATAAATATTTAATTTCTTATAATTTCCTAATCTGTATTTATGACAATCTAGCATACAAGATAAAATACTCAGCTAGCTTTCATTATTGTATACTCTTTCTTCTTTTCACTTAAAATTCTAATTCTTTTTCTGAGATTTTAAGTCCATATTTTTGTAAACATAATATTGTACAATAAATACCTAAGTAATGAAGTTGTAATTTTTTTGTGTTACTATTGCTTCTTGCACCCCACTCCTTTCTTATGTTGTAGTTTCATTTTCTTTTTTGCTGGAATACACTTTTTATTAGCTCTTTCACAATTTATTCATGGGTGTTCATGAGTATTGGGGAAGTGTCTGAGCTCTCATATGTAGGAAAATGATTTTATTTCTTTCATTCTTTAATGGTACACACGATTGTAGGTTCAAAGTATTTATATTTTTCTTTCTTACCTTTTCAAGCTCATTTCGTGGGTTTGGTATATCTAATGTTACAGATTGAAAATATGATGCTAATTTTATTTTTTATTGTAGGTTATCTCATTTTGTTCAGTATTGTAGATTTCAAATTCTACTCATTGGGATGGATTTAAAAATCCTTTTAGGCAGTGTGATTTTGGTTTTCTCCATCTAAACACTAGAGAGTATTTTCAACTTTAAGAAATTCTTAGGGATTATATTTTCTCTTGCATTCGTTGTTGTCTTTTTGAAGTCTTGTGTATGAACAATAAAGGTTCTGGATTCATTTTCATTCTATATAAAGGTTTCCCAAATTTTTGCTATTATTATAATTTTGATCTTTATGCTTGAAGGATGTGCAGTTTTACATTCCTGAGTTTAGATTCGATATTTAATAATATGAAATTCTTCGTTCTGCATACACACATATTCATGTATATTGCTGCATATCCTAATTTCAAAGTCCTTGCATGTGGGTGAAACCAACTGATCATTTATAATTAGGCTATTGTACCAGGCCTCAACTCTTAAGTTTTCCTTTACATTCTTTATATGGTCTTTCCTCTCTGTTTGTCACAGCTACTAGATTATTGGAGATAAAATCCCTGAATCATCACTTGGAGGAGAACCCCCTAACCAAGAGTATCTCTATTAGACTCTGAATGCGAGGCCAATATTGGATTTCTTATAAAGTATAAATGCAGTGAAATATATAACATGAAATGCCCTCAGTACAGTGATGGATACCAAGTAAATAACGTAATGGTAGTGTATAATGGTAATACATGTATTAGGTAGGATAAGGTTGGTTATGTGTTAGGACCACATGGTAACTTCTAAATATCAGTGATTTAAGACAACAAAATTTAGTTCTAACTCAATGTTTATATCTAATATAGAGCAAGAAGGAATCCTGTACCAAATAGTTACCAGGACACCATGGCCTAACAAAAGGTGCCAACCTATCCTTTGGGAAACCAAATCCAAAAGACATTAAATGACTCACCACTGATATCTATATCTTTATCTATATCTATCTACCTATCTATCTATCAGGTGCCATGCTCTTATTTAATATATTTGCTTCCTAACAATATCAGCTATGTTAATATTTTTATCCTACCTCAGTTTATCAGCCTGGGCAATTTAGTGACTTTGTGAAATCTAGTATCAAGAAATACAAAAGACTAGGGATGTAGCTCAGTGAGAAGGCCTCATGTTCAATTCACATACTAAGAAAATTGTTTCAATAACCACTGGAATTCTGGATTTCTAGGAACTTTTTCTAGTACTTAAGGAGGATTTAAATGACCAGGCATATTCTCTATGTATATGATTTTTAAGCCCATATGTTTAGAATAAGAACCTGGGCACTGTGAAAGTAATCCTTATAACAGTCCTGAAAGGCTGAACAGAATATGTGCCATCATCAGGTTTAGTCCTGTGCTGCATACTTACTGCAAACTCTGCTATTCTAAAAATTAATGTTCTGATTTATGTATCCAAGCCCCTTACTTCTACTGTAAATCTCACACAACATAGTAGAAACACTGTTGACTTAGCTAGTTGCCCAGCCTGGGCACGATTCCAGGTACTTGCAGTTATTAGCTATGTGAGTTGGAAAATATTTTGCATCGTAAAAATTCTGCATTACTCACTTATTAAAAGAAAACAAGGATGAGCATGAGAGAGACAAAGTGAATAAGTAAGTTATTCAGATATATGCATCCCTAAACTTTATAAGATTCCTCTAATTTGATCTCACAAATATTTTGTGCTGCCCAATACAAAGTCGCTAAGTAAGGGAATTTTATCTGAAATGACCCTGAACCTTGAATTTGTACCTTTTCCCTATTTGCAGTTTTATAGTGTTTTATTTGTCCTCATCTTTTTTGCAGGACTCCTATGCTAGCCTATTAGTAGGAAAATATCTCCTTGCCCACATCTGTACCAGTATGTACATTATCTCCCACCAGTCTCAAGGCAGTCTTATTAAGCCTTGACTCTTGTGAGTTGATGATGAAAAATAGATGTTTTGTAGTCAAGTCCATATCCTTTCTGAACTCTAAGTAATGATGATCTTCTCCTAACCTTCCTTGCTTCCTGTCCTTCAGTTTCCCATTTTTGTATGCGTTCTTCCTGAATCTGGGTCAGAATTTGTTCTATCACTGCACTTCTATCACTGCACATCCCTGAGTTGCTGATCTTTTTCTTGGATTATAAATGGCTAAACTGTTCTATCTTCCTTTTTTGTATCTGTCTGCACCTTAGCTTTTTGATAAACAAATGTTGAAGGAAGATGCAGGCTCCTTAAAGCAATTATTTCAGGTCTTAGAGGATCGAAGATATTTCTTACAGTTCTTGAGAGTTCTGTGTGAGAGAAATGGATGAATTGGAAGTCTTTTGAATATACAGACACAGTGGAAAGCCCAGAAAAACAAAATGGCATGATGATTATGTAGGAGGACTTTACTGTTACACTGCCTGAATCAGATGTAGGACCTTGTATTTGATAGTGCTTGTTTTATTAAAATTATTCAATTTCAAAAAGCCTTGTTTCCTTTTTAGGAGGCAAGGATAAAAAATCCCAATAATATTTATTATATAGCTTTCATTTTTGGAGGGTGAAGGCTAAGAGAATATATGGGTTATTAAGTAGGTTAAGGTGTGGCACATAGTAAATACTCAATAATGTTAGGTATAAAGGAAAACCATGTTTTAAAAAAATCTCTTCTGTGGATTGAAACCAAGACCTCCATACTGGCCAACATCTTCCTTACACCTTTTGATTTTGAGACAGACTCTTGCTAAATTGCCAAGTTACCTGGGCTACTTGGCATCCTCCTGCCTCCGTCTCCCAGAGTGTTGGAATTATAGGTGTGTGCCACCACATTCAATTTCCTTTTTAAAAAATACTGTTTAATTACATTTCGGCAGGAATTATTTTAAAAACCCTGAGATGTCAAAAATTTTTTGTGGATACTAGATATTGAACCCATGAGGTATCAGACTATAGCCCCACTATTTTTATAAATTTTATTTTGAGACATGGTATATCTAAGTTTTCTAGGCTGGCCTCAAACTTGGGATTCTTTAGCCTCAGACTCCCAAATAGTTGGGATTATGAGCATGTACCATCTTGCCGAGCTGTCACTTTAAATAAAATAAAATTTGCATGTACAGCTGGTTTAAGAAGACAGGGGATCTTATCTTTGGGACTGCAACATTTCTAAGACTACTTTCAAATATTTAATTGTTGGTATAATGAAATAATTTACCTGAAGATGCTTCAAAATATCCGCAATTTAGTCTAAAATTAAAATATTATCTCTCTTTGCTTTGATATTTCCAAATATTTGGAAAATATAAAAGCAGAAAAAAGAAGAGTGGAAAACCTCGAAAGAACTACGTTGAAAGAAGAGCTATTGTTTACTGCAGGTTTAACTAATGGGAAAAGTGAAACTTTTTTTTCTAGAAACAAGAAACCCTGATGAAAAGAGATCTGTGCAGATTTAAGTGGTGAGAATATTTAAGACATTTAAATGTGTATAGAAGAGAAAGTGGGATTTTTGTTTTTTAAGGCTATCACTTTTAAAATGAATATATTTCTTTATTTTATGAATAGAAAGTGACAAATATTTGGATTTAAGTATTTAAAAAATCTTTGATAATGTTATATAAATAGAGGCTTAAATACTAGGAGTTTGACTTTGATTTTTCTGGTGATACATGTCTGCTAGGATGTGGATTGGACATTACCTTCATTCAAATGTTTGTGTGACAAACATTTGTAAAACTGTGAAAAAACAATCAGAAATCACAGTTGAATACCACTGATATTATGAAATCATCAAAAATGTATTTAACTGTCAGTAAACTAATTTCTTGAGCTGTTGACTATTTACTGGTGAACACAGAAATAGCATCCCTTCTTATCATGTATGCTTCTCACTTTAACTGCTATGATGGTGTCAGAAACCTTGGCTTTACACTGGTGATGAGATATTTTTGAAATGGGAACTAACTTTCCTATTTGACAGATGCACAATATTACTCCTTCATCTCCTTTTTAGTGGTTGTTCTGCCTTTATTAATACTGTAGTAGCACAGAAAAAGTACTGATGAGTACATAACGGTCTGCTAAATGTGGTTGTTTGACATGGGTGAGAATTGGTTTAGAATTAGAAACTGTTCCTTTAGCTTCTTAATCTGTGTAGTTTTTAAAATCATGGCTTTTAAGTGATTTTTTTTACTACTTCGTTCTGTTTTTTTAATTTTGAAAATGTATTTATAAATTAATAAGGATATAGTCACTAGAAATTCCATTCCTAGTTATATACTGTATTTACCAAAAGGCATGCCTTATAATGTTCCTAGCATTACTACTTGAAATAGCTCATTATTGAAAGAATTCAATTCCACAAAGGAGAAACAGACAAATATTTTGAAGTTATATCACACAATGAAATAACATGTAGCAAAAAAAATGAACTACAACTGCATGCAGCAATGTGGATAAATCACGCAAATATGCCAAATGAATTTGTACCATGTGGCTCCATTACATAAAGTACAACATTGGGTGGAAGCTTATCTATGCCACTAGTGTTGCAGAAAAACCATTATCAAACTGGATGGATGACTCTTTGCACCGAGGAATCTAGAGGGTAACATTTATTGTGCTAGTGGGCTGGTGGGAATCAGTTCCAAATCACCAGCAATGAGTCAGCTTTGGGCTCAGTTTAAATACAGTTTGCAAGCGGGAAGCACAAGGCAGATGGCAGGTTATTACATGATTGGTTACATGAATTGAATTAAGTCACATATTGTCAGAATTAGGCAAGCTAATTCCATATAGATTTACTTAAAAGGAATTGGTTACCACAACCTAGGAACATTCTGGGGACTGAGCCACTTCATCCCATACAAAGACCTCAAAGCAAGCTAGAAACAATACATACTCTTTTAACTAAGGAAAATACAAGCTGGACACGGTCATACGGACCAAACACATTATTAGAAGAAAGGCAGCTAGACTCAGACAGTCAAGGATGACTGAATTTAGCAGGGTGCTCACGTGACAGGCAGTAGGAGCACAGGGAGAGGCCATTATTTGATTTTTAACTTGCTATAACTTGTCTGTAAGTCTGCTATTCTATAGCTGTACCTTTGCTATTTGTGTAATTGTGCCCCTACACAAGCAGCAGGATAATAGTTATCCCTGGAGGTGGAATGACTCATAAGAGGAAATAAGGGAGATTCTGGAATGCATTTAATGTTCTATTTCTTAATTGGAGAGTTGATTATACCTGGTAATGATTTAACAAGGTGTGAACTTATGAAAAACATCCTTTTATATGATATACTTCACTAACACATTTTTAAAAGGGTGAAGTCTCCTGAGTATCAATTTAAGAGGTTTTTGTGCCTTCAAATATTATGAGGAATAGCTTGTTTTGGCAGAAAAAAAATTCAAGCATAAAATCTAGAACAGACTTTTAGTTTGACAGAGCCTTTCACATTACAGTTGCTGAATAAATACATAGGTGTTATGCACCTATGTATTTTATACTATTGATCATCTTAAAGTATGATGTTAAATAACACTACAGGATAAATATTTGCAACAAAGCAAGACAAATTTTACTTTATAAAACTCCTTAAAGGTTTTCCCTTGGAGTATTGAGTAGTGTCTAATGTATCTTTCTTAAAAACATGGAAGGCTGATTGTGTCTATGAAAGTGCACATATTCAGTTTCGAAGGACATTGCTAACTGCCTGATTTATCTCTATTAGCAAACTCTATTTGGCTTCAGCCCTCCTTTTAAATGGTGTTTATTGAATTTACCAAGGACAGCAATTTGTTTATCATTATTATGATTCATTGCCCTACCAGACTAGTAGCTTGATTTTTTTCATAAAGAGGATAACTCTTACAGTGATTGCATAATTTATGTTATTTAGGAAAATATTTATTTAGCAAATAAATAGCCATTGTTACTTTATGACATACAGGGGCATATTATGAGTACTTTAGAAGTTTTTAAACCATATGCATGATTATCTGAATTAAATCTTGGAATCATACATATTGAAATTTTTTAAAAACTTAAAGTTTGTATTAAATTCAATCTGCCTTCAGTACTTTGCAATTTGGTTGTCATGTTTCCATTTAAGGATTTGTTCAAGCATGCATTGAAAATTAGCAGTCTTTCTTTTGAAGATGGGGTTTTGCTATGTTGTTTAGGCTGGTCTTGAACTCAGTATCTAGACCAGACTGGCCTCAAACTCAAGGCAATCCCCTAGCAGACTCTTCACAGGCTCATCTGGATTAATTCATAGTAGGTATCTGATGATTTTGTTTTGGTACTCTTTGTAGCTAAGTGCACTAACCTATTGCATATCAAGAACATAAATGTTAAAGGAATATTTTATATTATAGTAACTATGTGAATGCGTGTTTGCATATGTGTTGATCAGGTTTCTTATAGGAAATACTATGTATTGTATTTTTACAGGCAATACATATACAGTATGTATATATATATATATATATATATATATATATACTCCCCATATAGGCCTAGTAAATGTTTTAACTGAATGTTATGCTTTTAATTATTGCTTCATAATTACACAGAACTTTTAAAAATGATTCTGCCATATTTTCTTTATGTTCAAATCTAATGTATATATTTTGTTCAAATCCAATTTACCTGTGTTGCCTTTTAAAATATTTGTATTTTCTTGACTTCGGAGCTCAATATTTTCTCACTTTTTTCACAGAACTCTAACTTCATTTTCCCCACTATCATCTTTCCAATGAGTTTACATGCCCTCTCTGGATGCAAACCCAGTAAAACGTCTTGAGTCTGATCTGTTTTATTAGAATGTCTTCTGTGCTAATCCCCAGGTGGCTCTCTGAATCTTTGCTGAAGAAAGCTCTGGAGGGCTGAGCTAGGTTTAAAAATCTAGTTGCATTTTAAAGACATCAAGTACCAGTCTCTGAAAATACACCGGGGAAAGCAGAGCAAATGAGAGATGTGAAGAAATAAATGTTGCAGTGTTTGAGGCTTGGGCTATTATAGTTTTCAAATGCAAACCTACAGGTGTTGGATTTCAGAGAGCACTCTGGAGATGCTGCAGATAGAAACGAAGAAAAATGAATTTGAAGGAAATTGTGACTGATTATTATTTCTTAAAAGCATATTTTAAATTTATAAAGATATGGGAATAAAATTGGCTGAGTTATGTCAAAACAAAATTTAAAAGGTAACTGGCCTACTATTCTTAGCAATACAAATTAATTGGGTTTGATAGAGAAGGTGGAGTGTTTTTCATTAAACCAAGGATCAGAAACAATAAAAAGTGTTAGAAAGTCTTACCTAGTCTTCCTCAGTATCACCTAATAGAATCATTCATAATGTCACATACTTTTAAGAGTTAATGAATGTCTAATATAAAGCATAGACTAATTTCTTAGTTCAATTTTATAATGAAGATTAGTTAAAACGTTTAGGTATCTTGAAATATCACTCAAAGACTTAACCGTCTCTAACCTCTCTTCTATTTTATTCCTCAATTTTTTCAGAATAACAGTTATTCAATTCTTAGTCTTCTGATAACCATGTGGAAATTTGGGTGTAAAAATTGCAATTAGCATGTATTACGGTCTTTATCTTACCATTTGTTTTCCATTCCCCAAAGTTTTATGTGCTTCTAAGAAAAACAGCATACTTGCAAGATCTCCCCTCTGTAAGAGTGATTTTAGTGCTATTGTCACACAAAACTTATGATCACAATGCTTGGAAAAACCAAGCAATAATAATCTCCATAATTAAGTTTAGAAACTTTATATTTAATTTTAAAATTTACTTATATTCGTTTTGTGCTTTCATTAAATTTCTAATTCAGTTTTTCCAAAGATTCTGATATAATAGTAACTCACAATTCTGTAAAATATCCAAACTTCCTGCAAGTATTATGAAGAGTAAACATTTAAAACAAAAGAGCTAACATTTACTCAGATTTTGTCATATTTTTAATGCACGTAGCATTACATTTTCAACTTAATTCTCCTTTAACACATTATGAAATGAAATAAAACATTTAGCCAACTCCGTTAAAATTGGAAAGCATAATATATCATTTAAATATAATCTTTATGAAATTTCATGAAGTGTGTATTCTTGTATCAACTGAATACCAAAAATTTTCATTATCTTTGCTGGGTGAATTTTTTAATAGAGTAAAAACTCCTTCATATTATATCATTACAGCCAAGAGTTTGTTTAAATGACAGAATAATAGATTATGACATAAAGTATGATCTTTTAAAAAGACTGTGCCAAGCCGGGCATGGTGGCGCACGCCTTTAATCCCAGCACTCGGGAGGCTGAGGTAGGTAGAGCGTTGTGAGTTCAAGGCCGGTCTGGGCTACAACGCGAGCGAGTGTGGCCCTGTCTCATAAAACTTGGGCTAGGAGTTTGGCTCAGTGGCTTAAGCGCCTGTCTGGCAGGCATGAGGCTGTGAGTTTGATCCCTGGTGCTGCAAAAAAATAAAATAAAAAAAAATTAAAATAAAATAAAAAGACTGTGCCATGCGTGTTTCTTTTAGCATAAATTCTTCCAGACATATCCACGTTGACAGTGGAATATTGTTTTTTATGTTTAAACAATATTCCATTGTGTATATAACCCAGGAACAGAAAGACAAATGTTGCATATTCTCACTCATATGTGAAAACTAAGTAAGTTTGTCTCGTATAAAGTGCAATACTGATTACCAGATGCTTGGGAGAATGGGAGAGGAGAGTTAGAAAGATAAAATTTATATAATATAATTAGATAGAATAAAAAAGTTCTAATGCTCAATAGAAGATTAGGGTAATGATAATGAATTATAGTTTATTTTATATTTCAAAATATTTATAAGAAATGATTTTGGATGTTCTCACCACTAAGAAATGATATATGTGCATGGTGAAATGTGTGCTAATTATTCTTATTTGATCATAACATTACACATTGCACATGTTGCAATATTGTATTGTACTCCATAAACACATATGATTACATGTGCTAATTAATTTTAAACTATAAAATATTTACTTAAAAATAGGTTGTATTTAATTTACCAACCTTTGAGCTTGATTCCATTGTATGAAATTTTCCTTTGCTTTTTTTTCATAAACTACGATCATGATAGATTGTGTATAATTTCCAGTTTTGTTTTTGTAAGGTAAAGCGTGATTCTAAAGACATTTGGGAAACAAGCTGAGAACAGGATCTTGCTAACATGTTGTTTTACTGCGTTTTGACTCCTCCCTCAGTCTTCTTGTTTTTCTTTACTTTTAAAAGCACTCAAGCAACCAGGTTATTTTTGTTGTTGTTGTCTGGAATTTTGTTGTAACCAGTGGAGAGATGGGGTGGAATGGGTTTACACTGTTATAGTGGAACAACAATCTTGCCATTTCGTTTTTTACTTTATCTTTGCTCTTATATTAAAATTGAAACAAACAACAATGGTACACAAAATTCTCATAATCCTTTACCATGTTACGAAGTTTACATGCGGGTAAACTTTTTACCACTTTATCATTCCCTCTCTCCATGTGTGGGTAAATGTGGATGTATGCATATATGTTCTGAGGTAGTTTAAAGTGTTTTCTACCACAATTCATCCCTGTAAAGTAACTATATTTTCATTGCAATTCATCAGTTGTACAGTGATGTGTTGAAGACATTACAAGTCTAATTGATCATCAAATTATTGCCCACTACTTTCATCTTCCAATTATGGTATTTCAACTACATCATACCTTTTACATCTTTTGGTTGGCATTCTACTCTGAGAAAGATATCTTATTTCTCAATTTATGTTATTATTTATTTGTGTATTTCAATTTAGAAAAGCAAATTGGCCTATTTTATCCAATGGGTTATCATCCTTAATTTAATTTTTTATTCTTGTCTTTTGAGACTGAGTTTCACTGTGCAGTTCAGGCTGGCCTTGAACTTACTTTGTAGCCCAGGCTGGCCTCCAACTTACAGTGATCCTCTTTTCTCAGCCTCCCAAGTGCTAGGATTATAGGTATGCACCACCATGCCCCAATAATCCTTTATTCTTATAATTTATTTTTCATTTTAATTTTTTTAGTTTTTTTTATTAGTACATCCTTTTAGTACATAATGATTACATTCATCATGGGGAGCTAAATATATATATATATATATATATATATAATATATATATAAAATATCTCACATCTTAATGCTTACAATTTACTTTAGTGCTCAATCTTTTTTCTAGATTTACCCAATGTAAATCTCTTCCAGACAGCTCTGGTGGACTTTGATGTGTTCTTATAATTATTTGAGTACTTAATTATTTCAGTCTTAACACTAGAGTCAACTATTTTTTCTAAGGACTGATTCTCCTTTTTAGTAGAGAAAGGTATTAAGAAACCAAGACCTACATGTTAAATAGGTTGTGCTTCCAGGGAGCTTTCACTGTTTTTAAATGATTGAACTAAGACAGACAGACAGACAGACACACACACACATTTATTTGCCCGATAATTGTAATTCCACATTACAGGGTTTATTCCATTTTTCTGTTTTTATCTTTGTAACTCTTCTCCAGTACTATTTCTAGCATACTTACTTCTTCACTCCTAAAATACAAAATTAGTTTTAGATTTACTAAGTAAGGCTAGTATCTAGAGTTCAGTATTTGCTTACAGTTCTTTTTTGAGACAAAATTTACATACAGTGAAATACTCATTTAATAAAGGTACAGTTTGATAAAGTTTGATGAAAGCAGACAGTTTTGTAATGCTTGTCTGAATTAATTAATAGGACATTTCCACAATCTGAGAATTCTTCCTCATGCCCACTTACAGTTAAACCACACCATTTCAGCTGGGTGTGGTGGCGCACGCCTTTAATCCCAGCACTTGGGAGGCTGAGGCAGGAGGATCCTTGTGAGTTTGAGACCAGCCTGGGCTACAAAGTGAGTTCAAGGCCAGCCTGAATTGCATAGTAAGACCCTGTCTCAAAAAAAAAAAAAATAAAAAAAAGTAACGTGGATTTAGTTCAGTGGCGTAAGTGCCTGCCTGGCTGGCGCGAGGTTGTGAGTTAGATCTCCGGTACCAAAAACAAAACAAAAACAAAAACAAAACAAAGCAAAACGAAACAAAATACCATGCCATTTCAATGGCAACCTCTCCTTGAATTCTAAGGCAATATATTAATTTTACTTGTTTCTTAAACAATGTAGAATGGAGCCACTCAAAATATATTCTACTAAGTTTTTTTTTTCTCACAAAATATTGTTCCACAAACACTTTTTGCTCTTGTGTATATGACTAGGTCTTTGGTTTTTCTAAGTGTATAATTGTATAGCTCATGTGCATAGATATATTTTTCTTATGGATGAGTATTTGGGTCATATCTGATTTTTAGTTTGTACGAAAAAGTTGCTGTAGACATTTCTGTATAATTCTTTTGGTTAGAATATGTTTTCTTTTGTTCCATGTGCTTACAAATGAAAATGTATTTTTCAGTTTGTGGCTATAATGTTCCATATATTCCATCTAAATTAATTTGGTTGATTTTGTTATACAAATATTCCATTTAATTTTCAATTTTTGGTGTATTTGTTTCATTGAATACCAAAAATGGGTGTTAAATTGTTCAGCTATGATTATGACTTTGTCAGCTTTTGACTTACTTCTGTCAATTTTTGCTACATGAATTTTGAGCCTTTTTTGCTAAGTGAATGCACATATAGGATTGTTATGTTTTCTTGATGATTTTATCATTATGAATATTCTTAGTTAAGGTAACATGTTTTGTCTTTAAATTTACAATGTATTGCAATAGTATAGCCATACCAGGTACCTTAAGATCAATATTTGCATAGCATATCATTTTTCCATGCCTATGTTCTATTTCTTGTATTTCCTACTTTCTGAACAGGGGGCATGATTTTTAAGATAGATGCCTTCTGTATTGACATTTAGTCATATTTCTGTACTATTTTAGTAGTTGATCTGGAGATCAGAATATACATTTTTAAATTATCAGAGTAAAAATTCAAATCTTTCATTAATAGTCCATAAAAAGTGAGGTTTTCTTAAGTCCATGCTTAGTGCTGTTTTTGTTCTCCTATTTTTACCATGGCATTGCCGTGAAACTCATAGATACTATTTAACATTTAAACAGTCATAGGTCTATTTAAGAAATATAAGGAAACATATGTGGTGCTAGGAGGTTCCATATGCATTTGTCCACTATTTCTGGTATTCCTCATTCCACTCTTAATATCTGAGATTTTATGATGCACTTTTCCCTCAAGTTAAAGAAAAACTTCCAGTATTTTTTTTCTAATGTATTTCTGATCTTTGAGAATGTATTTTGGAAGAATATTTTCAGTGGATACAAAATTCTCAGCTGAAAGATGTTTTTCGTTATAAGCTCTATAAGCCTTGACTTTCTAAGATTCTTATGTATGTTGTATTTTGATATAAGTAAAAATAAAATTAACAAAAGATGATTTTTCTTTCAATAATTTAAATGACTTCTTTCCTCTTTGATAAGAATTTAATCATCATCATTTAAATTTTTCTCCTATATTTGACATTTTTTCCTATCTGATCAAATTTTTTCTAAGTAGAAGCTTTCAAAAAATTGACTCTGATATGTCTAGCCATTTTTTAATATTATATGACTTTAGATTTTCTGAGGCTATTAATTTGTAAAAACTTGTAATTATTATTTCAGAGTTTTTTCTGTCTCATTTCCTCACTCTACTTTTCTATTCTCTAAGACTCTAATTACATATATATTAGACTACTTAGCATTGTCCCACAAAGTAACTAGTCTCTATTTTGGTCTTTCAGTATTTTTTCTTTCATTCTCTTGATTAGGTAATTGCAATTGACTTACTATCTGCATGTTCACTGAAGCCTTTCTGTCATTTCCAGTCTCCTATTAATCTCATTCACTGAACTTTTCCTCTCAGATGCTGTATTTTACATTTCTAGGCCTTCCATTTGGCCCTTTTAAAAATATCTTACATTTCTCTCCTGACATTCCCCATTGGTACATTCATTATGACTGTAGTTTTTAAGCCTCTAAATATATTTCTAATAGCTGATCTAAACTCTTCGCTTGTTAACTTCATCATCTGGATCATTTCAGTATTGATTTCTATTCTCAAGTATAGGCCAAATTTGACTGTTTCATGTCTAGTGATTTTAGATTATTTAGTAGACATTTTGAGGTACATGATGCAAAGATTCTACACTTTGTTTTCATCTACTGAATAGCATTGATTTTGTTGTAGCAGGCAGTTCTACTTTGACTGGACTCAAATAGACAACAGCTGAATCACCAAAACAGCTTGTGTTTTTTGGTGTTGGCATCATTTTGTACATGCACAGTCTGGAGGACAGCCAAATATGCAAATCCATTTTGTACACAAATTTTGGAGTGCCTTGCTCTTTGATTTTTTTTGTGGGGAGGGAATTCGTTCCTCAATTTTCAGCCACTCAGGAAGATTACAGCTTTATATTCTGAATTCTCAAGCCAGTAAGACTGAGACTTTCCTTGAACCCTAACAATTCTCTCTTGTGAGAACTAGAAAATTCTCTCAGGTGAAAAGGCGTTTAAGTACCCAGGAAGTGAGATTCTTGTATTTCAAAACTATAATTACTTTGTTTTTTCCAGCTTTATATTTTCCTCATGAGACATATAAAGGAAATTGACAACATAAATGAAAAAAATACCTATAACAAAGTGGTAATATTAGAATCTTTTAACCTATATACTAACCAAACGAAATTGCTGTTAAATTTTCACGACATTGAAAATGATGTTTGAGTTGGGCAATTCAAAGTGTGAATTATTTGTAGTAGAAACTGAGGTTCTATCGTTATAGATGAAATGTAAGGTTATGAAAAATAAAATTAATATTCTGTTGTTCTATCTATTGTTAATGATATAAATTATTGTGTCTATGAAATTGCTACCTGGAAATATACATTATACTGCTAAATAGGTTTATATAGTAACCGTCCTCAGTTATACTGACTTAACTGTTACATTAACAAAACAGAAATATGTAATTCTTATCATTTCTTTGAACAGTTTCTACTGAATATAAATTGCACAGAATCTTTAGGTTTCATGTGTTGTTTACTATGACTAAACAAAGATACAACAATCACATTTCTTTAAATAGTTGGTGTGCATTTAATTCAGACTTGTACATTAGCACAAAGCATATGTAAGGAACAGAGAAAGTTCAGAAATTTATGTTTCATACTATGAGATTTTTTTGGGGGGAGGGTACCAGGAATTGAACTCACAACCGTACGCCTGCCATGCAGGCACTTACGCCACTGAGCTAAATACCCAGTCCTACTTTTTGAGACAAGGACTCACTATGCAGTTCAGGCTGGCCTTGAACTCACTTTGTAGCCCAGGCTGGTCTCGAACTCACAAGGATCCTCCTGCCTCAGTCTCCCGAGTGCTCATACTATGAGATTTTAAGAAATATATTTGTTACTTCAGTTGGCATGTATGGAAGGAAAAGAGCTCAGCTTATTCATTACTTATTTATTGTATCTTGAGAGGCATATGAAAACTTACCACGACATTTAACCTCAGAATAGTTATATTTTAATTTTTTTTCAAATTATATTGAATGCATGACAAATTGAAAGCATGGCAAATACGTGAAGTTTTAAAAATTGACATGATCTAATTTGAGGCTCAAATGTAGTTACATTAATTCAGATAGTCATTTACCAAACACAGTTGTTGGAAGTATTTACCCTTGTAAATACACTGTATTAGTCAGCAGATGGCATGCATTGTACATTAACTATTCCACCCTGTTATCACATACTTTAGAACAGAAAGCATCTGTTTTCTCAGAAAGAAGCATTATCTCCTCATTTGCAGTTTAGTGTTAATTTGTGAATTATTTAGCAATAATCAAACAAGGTGATATTTCATCTTCATTTAGTTTATAGAACAGATTCAATACGTATAAGAGAGGATAAAAACAGATTGAGTGATTCCTTAGCAAGCTTCATCACCTAGAAGAAACAATCCTGAGTAAATGTTTTCTTGCTTTGGCTACAGGCTTGCACAGGAGGACCAAAGCATTTTGGATGGAATTTCTGAGTGCCTTCAATGAATTTCAGGAATATATAATAATCATTTCCTCTATGGCATGATTTTAGGTGCATAAATTCCAAATCAATCAAGTAAATGAACAAAGAAAAACAACTAGATTTACTTTTAAATTATCTATTTAAGAATAGCACTGTAAGAGCCTAACTGGAATATCTCTTTATGTATAAAAGCATGCGAGCACTCACAGGCTTCCCTTTGAGTGATTTCAAAGGAAAATTTGGCTGGTAATGTTCTAACATGATGCATGGCGTAGCGTATTTCATGTCAGCCTGATATCCATCTGTCAGCTTGGCCTGTTGCCTATTTCCAAGGTATTAGGTCACTCTGCAGGGTCTGATTTATGTCTGTTACAGTTATCTCCAGGGAGCTAAGTTATACAATATATACAAGTGAACACATACAGAAACAGAAACAAACTTCTTACAGGTCATCGGTCAAACTGAAGAGGTTAGACCTTCATTTCTCCCCCTTCTTACTAGACTGTTTTTACATGTGAAACATAGAATAACTTTTTTAAGCAGAGGCTAATGCCTTTTTAACCATGAACTTACTTTAGGACCAAATGTATTTGGAGGAAGCAGAATAACTATGTAGATTTAATTGTTATATTAATATCCTTATTTCTGAACAAAGCAATTAATTAGCCATTCAAATGATACATACCTTAAAATTTTTGCTTAATATTTATTTCTTAATGAAGAAATAAATTGAAAAATACTCCTCTAAAGAAATAGGAAATATATAGATGAAGTCTAATTGTTGCATTTTTTACTAGCTTAGATCTGTTTTATTTAAAATAATGTTTTCAATTTCAAAGAAGAGTAAAATATTGAAAGTAAAAAATGTTGCTTTGCCATTTGATGTATTCAGTATCCGTGTTTGGAATTGTAAATGATCAAGGATATTAATGAAAATGTTATTCATGCAACCTGTTTAATAATCTTCAAAATCACTTTAACATAGGAAAATTATCAGCCAAGAAGGAAAAAAAAAAAAAAACAGCTTTCTGATTTTACTGTGTAGGTGGGAGCTGGGTATAGGTGTATGGATGTGGGATTTCTGAGTGAGACTGTCATTCTAGCTCCTGACTTCCAAGGATACTAAAGTAGCACAGTGGTGGCTGTCACTGATGAATGATTGCATTTTGCAGTTCATTCTTTCATACTCTAGACTGCTATCAGTATTTTGCTGGAATGGGTACTCCTTTTAAATCCATTTATTAGGGAAAATTGAGGAATGTACGTATTGGGGTCATAGAGATAGGTATGTGCCAGGTAATAGCTAGCTATTTTGTGTACCTAGGAGGCATAATTTGCTTTATGAAATTATCTCTCTGTACTTCAGGATTGTGCCCCAAATCTTACTTTATCAGTAAGCTTGCATTCCACATTTCCTCTGGTTTAAGCCAGCACCAATTCAACAGACTGAGAATAAATTGTAGTTCTATTTTGAAGGGATTTGTCCCACCCAGGTACTTTGAAATGATCAGCTGCTTCAGGAAAACATATTTTCATAGGCAAATAAAATGACATATAGTTAAAAAAAGAAAAAGAAAAAAGTCACCAATTCCCTTTCTCAGAAACAGGAAATGGACACCAGGAGTACGGTGAGTCTGCTTCACTGTAATGACAAGAAACATAAAAATCAAACTGTCACTCCTGCCTCATATATATAGGTGACCTGCAGCCACAGGCAGGTCATTGTATCTGTGGGTGCAAGATTTGATATCAAGTTAGTCTTATGCTCAAAAAGCAGCTGGCTGGGCATTAGGAAAAACTAGGGAGAATTTGGCTATTTGGGGTTAAAATATTGTAATATAAAATATGTATATGAAAGTGGTGTGTCTTTTATAATTAAATATAATCATTTTGATTAACACAAGAAACAAATAACAAATGCATGCACCCACTCCTCATTTCCCACATTTTTCCCCATCCCCAAACCTGCCTCACTACTCTCCTGCTCAGCAAACACACTAGGCAGCATGTAATCATGTCACTTTGTCACCAAATCTCGTTCTCAATGAATTCAGGTGTCTAAATAGAAAGGAATGATGGCAGATTTTTTTCCTCTTTCAGCAAAAAGTCAAGGAAATGCTTTCAGAAAGATGAAAACTACACTTTTGTGTCATCACAAATCATCTGTATAGCACTTGGTGCACAAATATTGAACCTCTTTGTGTTGGCTGTTTATTGCTAGGGTTAGGACAGGAATACATTTTCTGTGTCAATACTTGATTAGGTGAAAAATTCCCTGCAAGTTGAAGCTGAGTTGTCTGTGAAAAATGAGTTGTGTTGAAGATAGAACAGAAGTCTTCACAAGATAACTAATATTGTTTGAGAAAAATCAGCATTTCACAACAAAATAATGTTAATATGCTTGAATATATATTATATCTAATATGTATTCCAAAACTTTAAACAATTTAAGTAATCAATTAGTCACTGTCTGTGCCAAATCTAGATCAAGAAGTATCCATATTAAAAGGCTAAAATATAAATGTTATAATAAAATTAGAGCCTTCACTTATTAGAAATTTATAAAGTACCACATAATTTCATATTATAATTAATATTTTCCTGACATTATAACAAGCATATAAGTCACATTTTACATATGGTTGATCTGAAGGGAAAATCTGGCTCAAAGGTATAGAGCATTAGTTCAAAACCAGATATCATTCATTCAAGTTTAAATCAGATTTTAGTGTATACCATTTGCTAATACCCTAAATTCAATTTATATGCTACAAAAATCTAAATTGTTTTCTACTTCTAAGATCAACACTATTGTTTATGTTACTGTCTAAGCTGTTAAAATATCTGTCAGTTCACTTACTTGAAGGTTGTTATTGAAATTCACTAGTTTTTTCCAACTGTCCAGAAATACATACTGTTTGCTTTACTATGGATACTGAAGACAATGGAATAAGTATATTTACTTATAACTAAAATTGTCATATTGTACTTTACATTTAGTTTTTAAAAAGCTGGTGGGTGACACTATCTTAATAATAAAAGACATTTTACCAATGGGTGACAGTATTCGAAATATTGAGACTTCAGTTGAATTTTTATTTTAGAAAGAGGCACGTGATCAAAATTTAATAATTAGGTTATCAGAGCTCTGAATACCACTCCCATCACTCTTTCCGCATGTCTACCTGTAAGATTTAGCTCTTTTAAAATAGAGCAAATTCCAAAGCAAAACATCCACATTACGAAGTATCAGAAGACCCAGAAAATCCTATAAATGAGTGTTTAAAACTTTAAAAGTGTATAGGAAAGTTTGGAGTGCTAACCTGGAAAGCTGCAGTAAGACGAAGTCAAGGCTTCTTTTACACTAGAGGATCCACACACACAGTGTTAGAATTTGCAGAAATGTCTTCATGGTGGTATAGCTTCTTCCTTCTTGGCCTGTGTGACTTTAAAGTAGATAGATTTTTCTTAAAGTTTTGCCAATGCTGTCTTGAAGTAAAAAAAAAGGTCCATATTTAGCTTGGCATTCAAGCTAACCTACCATTTGCTCACGCTATCATTACTAGGAAAAGGATAATATACCCACTCCATATGTTTTCCACTTCAGACCTACTTTCTGTTTCACCATATTTATAACAGTAATTCTTTCAAAACATAACAATTGCATTCTTTCTTTGAAATGCTAATCTCCTTGTCTTCCATGCCCTACCACTCTCCTGCTCTGCCCATGCTCCCTTTTCTATCTCTCAAAATGTTTGTCTTAATTGTTCAGCAGTCATCTATTCCAGAGTGCCTTTTTGGAGATCCCCAAAAGGTATGTGTGATCATTTTTTCCTGTAACGATCTCCTATATGTACAAATAATCTATACAATAATACATACTGACATTTTGCTTTTGGTATTACAGTTTCTATTCTGAGATTATAGTTCCTAGATACTATGATCTCCCTTTTTAATGAAAAGTAGTTAAAGTGACTTCCCCTTAATGTTTTCTGGCAACTTCCCCACTACTGTATAAAAATTAGTCTCAAAGAATTGCACTTGCTGGATTTACGAGTTCTTTCTATGATCTGGGAATTGTTTTTGTATTCTTTGAAACTTGAACCTGCTTTGTCTTGTCACCTCTTATGAACTTCAAATACCTCTTGACCAGATTACTTTATTCTTTTTAGTTTGAACATCATGGGCCCTGATAGCAAAGATTTAATCAAAATAAATGTTGAGAGGTACTGCATTCTTAGATAAAACTTCTGGCTTCCAAACATCGTGTTCTATTCTAGATTCATACAGTCTTTTTCTTTTTAGTACTGAGTTTCATAAGTCAAATAAATTTTAAGCTTTAACTTTCCCAAGCATCTTCGATCCCTTGATATGTACCTTATGTTTGTAATCTCTATCCTACTCATCACACTGATTCTTTCCTTGAACATTCTAGAAGCTGACTTCTTTATTTTTTTTACTATAGCCCATTTTAAGCTCCAAGTATGCCCTTAATTTCAATTGAAAGCACCCATCTGATTCATTTACTTTCTTCCAGAGTTATCATTCATTCTATTTCGTCCCCCAATTTTTAGTAGAATTTAGCACTTACTCTCTCTTCAGCTGTTGGAGTATTAGAATTATCAGCATCGAAAGTCAATTATCTATTGTATTATCTATACTTAACAGAATGAGACATGCAGCAGATGACCAAGTGTGATTATGTTGTGTCTCTCTGACAGTTTTAGCATCTGCATTACTGAGATGCTTTGACTGTCCTTTCTTAAAATTGTGGGAAATCGCATAAACCATTTGAAATTACCTAGTTTTCAATTTTACCCTATTTCTTTTCTTCAGGAGTAATTTCCCTGCTCTCTGCCTATCTACTTTCCTTTCCTTTATACTTTGACTTTCTCTATCCTAAATAATTTCTCTGCTTAAGACATAGTCAGAAAATATATTTAGATCCTATGTCCTTTAATAATTTTCTCAACTTTCTGCTTTCTTTTCAATTGCACTTTGTAATGAAATATGTTTTACTTACTATCTTTCCATTTTCTCAGATACTTATTTTCCATTTATTCAGATGCTTATACTTACTGTCCATTCCATTTATTCAGATACTTATACTTACTGTCTTTCCATACTCTCAGATATTTATTTTTCACCAAAAGAAATGAAGCTATTGTTCTCACTTTTCTTAGAAAATAAACAGCAAATCATTAAATTCATTTTAGCACCTTTCCTCATGGTCTCTTCATTTTTATGTGTTTTCCTCTTAAGATTCTCTTTTCCAGATTTCTGTGAGACTACTCACATGTATTTTATTTATATCTGCCAATGATTTGATTTTACATCTTATTCCTCTTTCTCTAAATATACTTAAAAATAAGTGCTCCTGAGATAAGAGTCCATCTTTAGATACTGTTTCTTCTCATTCAGTGTATACTTCCAGTGTAATGTTATCCATACACATGGTTTCAACTATTTCCTAAGTGCTGTTGAGTTTCTAATATATGAATTTAATCCAGAATTCATTCCTGAGCTCCAGATAATTATATTGGCTTTGTCTCTTTCAGTTGCTATTCTAATTGCTAAAGCCAAATTGTTGGAATTATTGCTTTATTGGTTTAATATTCTTTTTTTCTCTGTTTTATCTCTGCTTGTATGTTAGCCAGTTTTATGTCTTGGCCTAGGTATTTTTCTTCCAAGAAAATCTTACTTTAATTAATATTTGAAGATACTAGCCTTGCAAACTGGAATACCATGTCTTGTAATGTTGTAGAGGTACATGTGCAAATGTTGAAGCTTGGAGGATAGAGTGAATATCATGTTGGTTCTATGCTTATAAAAAGAACTACTTGCTCACTTACTGGATATTACCTAATGCTGAATATTGATCTTTCATCGTGTTTTGTAATTAGGTGATTCATTTAAATAATCTTGGTGGGATTATACCAAATGCTAACAGTTAATTAGTTTTAGTTATGATGTGTCAAATATGTGACAGGCAAATATTTAATTCTTTCAATGGCCATGAAATAGAAATTAAAACCACTGTTTTAAAAATGAAAGAAAACAGACTCATACAGGTTAAGTAGCTTTCCAAAGGATACATAGGATTAGAAACCAGGTATATGACTTTTGTTAATTAATGGGTTTGATGAGTTATACCATTATGATATAATGATATAAGTATGAATGGGTTTGATGATTTGGACCTCAAAAACCTTAATCTACATATGCAAACAAATATTAACATATGTAAATATTGCTCAGAAACACCTATGAGTAAAAAATCATGGAACAACTCTGTTATGAACTCTCTGATGCTATGATCTTTAAGGAGATAGAGCCCAAGAAAATCTATTATTGAGGGATATGTTAGATTCACTCTGGGAAGGCTAATGAGTATTTCACTGTGACTGCGCAAGAGTGAGTGGTACCTAAGTTTGGCTATAACTAAAGGCTGAATGATAAAGAACATTGAATTCTTTTTCGATTACCATGTATTGTTAACATTTTTGAAATTAGCCAATTTTCTAAGAAGTTATAATATGACTAGAGAAAATACAAAAATTAAACAGAATTTTAATGTGGAACTAAAATATTCAAAGTTGAATAAATGTAATATATTTGTAAAAATACCTCATTAACCTGTAATAAATATTTTATTTGCTAAATCAAAATAATCAAGAAAATATTATAATCTGAAATAAAAAGAAAAATATTTTGTTTATTTTTGTAGCAGATAGTTTGTGTGTATTCTCACAACACATATCAAATTAATGATTAATAGCAAAAATTGTTATGGTGAATTGCTCAATTTATTTCTAAAATCAAACAGTTATTGTGAAATCAATTGAATTTCAGTACAGATAGAGTATTTCATAGTGCTTTGGCTAGCTAATGTCTATTTCTCCAAATTTAGCATTTCATAAATTGAATTAGCAATGCATTTAAACTGCTATGAAAGAAAGACGCTCTTGATGGCAGCAGAATTCTTGTCATAAACTTTCCAAGTACATGAAATTATTTAAATTTTTTCTTTTTGTAGTATATGCCTCTACTATGTGGGTAGCTGAACAACACCTATAAGATTAGCCCCCATTAGGAAAGCAGGTTTTAAAGTCCAGTTTTGATTGAAGCTGGACTTTAAAAGAGTAACAATTGTTGTGCAAAGCACTGTCAGCATGTATTTATTTTAATAATGTCAAAATGGTGACATTGACATTCCCATTTCTGAGTGCATTCACTCCAAGTCTACCCTCACACATGGAATTCCTCTAAATAAACTCAATGCTGGCAATCATCTCACTCATCAGCAAGTATTTTTTCCTGCCTGACACTAAGTGGGTGCAATGGAGGATAGATTAATCTTTAAATTCCATGAAATACACATCTGCTATCTTTGCTTTCTGGTTTTTTTAGTGAGGAGCACAGTTAGAAATAAAAAATGTATTCCTAATTAGTAGAGACAAGCGTTAATATACTTGAAAAAGTATGTAATAATACATAATCATACAAATGAAATATTTAAATATTTCTGTGGAATTTTTGTTTTAAATGTGTGGGGAAATTTTATGTGGAAACTTAGCAAATTCCTTAAAATTTTATATTTCTCTCTACCTGGAATTCTTCCTTCTCTTCCCATTGTGTCAGTTCTCATAATTTTCATGATAACTTTTAAAGCAACACCAAACTATATTTATTTATCTCCCCTCTGAATCTGTACTTTTAAATGTATATCACATACTTGGTGCTTGTTTCAATAGTCATATAAAATTCCAATCATCTTTCACTTTACATTAATTTATAAAAATGCTCATGAATTTGGCTTATATCTCCAATTAAATTATGATTTCCTGGATGATGGGGTTTGTGTTTACTTTTTCTCATTAGCTTTAAATTTTCCATAATTCATCCTTACTGATTCTTTGGAAATTATTTTGTATATTTTAGTATTTTGAAGTTTATTTTTAACAGAAACACAAAACATAAAAGTTGTATGCCTAGTAGAACACCATGTGATGTTTTGATAGATCTATACCTTGCATAATGTGTCAGTCAAGTTAAAGACATCTTTTCAGACATTTGTCTTATTTTTTGGTGAAAACTTTTAAAATCCTTTTAATCTAGCTTTTTGAAATGTACATTATATTATAATCTGTAGTAACCTTACTGTGCAAAATAGCACACTGGATTTCCTATCTAACTGCAGCTCAAATGGAGAGATTCCCAGATACATATGAATTAATAAAGTTGAAAAAGAAGATAAAAAACCTGGAATAATCCAATCACAAGAAATAAAATTGAAACATTCATACAAAATCTACCAACTAAAAAAATCCCACCACTGATGGATTTACCACTGAATTCTACCAGAACTTTGGGGAAAATGTTGCATCAATAGTCCTCAAACTCTTTCATGAAGTCAAAAGGGAAGAAATACTCTCAAAGACATTCCTGGAAGTAGGCACTACCCTGGCTCCAAAACCAGAAAAGGTATAACCAAAAAAGAGATTTTTTGGTCAATCTCTTTAATGAACATTGATGCAAAATCCTCAACAAGTTACTGTTAAAAAGAATACCACAAATCATACATCATGATCAAATAGATTTCATTCCATGGGTGGAAGGACATTTCAACATATGCAAATCAATAAATGTAGTATATCCTATAAACAGAGCAAGTACAAAAATCACATGGCCATCTCAATAGATTTGAAAAAAGCCTTTGGCAAAATCCAGCATCCATTCATGTTAAAAACCCTGAAGAAAATATTTATAAAAGACCTTACCTTAATCTCATACAAACCACATGTGTCAAACTTACTGAAAATATGTCATTAAATGGGGAAACACTGAAAATTTTTCCTCTATAATCATAAACAAGAGAAGGATGTCCATTATCATGATTCTTATTCAATATAGTACTGAAAACATTGGCCAGAACAATCAGGGAAGATAAAGAAATAAAAGGGATATGTACAGTAAAGGAAAAAGCAAAATTACTGTTACTTGCAGAGGACATGATCCTTTACATAGAACAACCAAAAAGTTTCACCAAAAGACTTCTAGAATTGTCATATTCAGTAGCATTGCAGGATGTGAAATCAACACACAAATTTCAGTAACATTTCTGTATACCAGTAATGACCTCATGAAAGAATAAATTAAGAATATAGTACCATTCACAATAACATCAAGAAAAATTAAATATTTAAGAAGTAATCTATTGAAGGATGTGAATGAGTTCTACAAAGAAAACTACAGTAACTTGGAAAAGAAAATTGAAGTGGCCATCAGAAAATGGAAAGATATCCCCTGTTCCTGGAAAGGCAGAAGCACTTTTGACAATATGGCTGTAATTTTCAAACTGATATGCAAATTTAGTGCAAAGCTAATCATACTATTAACAGCATTCCTCAAGGAACTAGAGAAAACAATCCTAAAATTTATATGGAACCAGGAGAGACCCAATATAGCAAAAGCAATCCTAAGAAACAGAGCCAAGCAGGAGGCAATCAAATCTGTCCTCCAAGTTATAATACATAGCCACAGTAACAAGAATAGCATTTTGTTGAAAAACAAACATGCTGATCAGTTCAACAGATTAGATGATGTAGAGTCAACTTCAGGCACATTCTGCTATCTGATTTTGGACAAAGGGGCCCAAGTGGAGGAAAAATAATCTCTTTAATAAACTGTGATGGGAAATCTGGTTATCCATACACAGACTGAATCTAGATCTATATCTTTAACCATATATGAAACTGAAATAAAAATGGTCAAAGATTTCAATGTTAAAACAGAAACATATAATCTGTTGGAAGACAAAATAAGTAAAACTCTTAAAGATGTAAGCATATGCCAAAACTTTCTGAACCAAAGCCCAGCTGCACAAGAAATATCACCAAAAATAAACAAATGGGGTCATAGCAAATTAAAAATCTTCTCAACAGCAAAGGAAACAACTCACAAAGTGAAGAGACAACCTAAAATTTTTGAAAAAAATTTGCCAGCTATTCCTCATACCAATATCCAGAATATATACAGAACTCAAAAAATTAACCTCCACTTAAAAAAAAAAAGACCCAGTCAAACAACGGGGGACTGAAAATAGACTCTTCCCAGATGGTGTACAAATGAGTTTTTCGTTGATGGGACGCTTTCAATGATTGACTTAATCTTGTTACTTGTTACTGTTTGTTAAACTTTGATAATTCTTCATGATTCTGTCTTAGTAATGAATATGTGTTCAAGAACTTGTCCATTTCTTCTAGATTATCAAATTTGTTGACATATAGTTTCTCAGGTTATTGTTGGTGTTTCTATTGTCAGTTGTAATGTCAAAAGTTCACGTTTGATTTTATGTATGAGAATTTTCTTTCTCTTTTTTTGCTTAATCTAGTTTTCCTAAGTTTTTCTCGGCTGTTTAGTTTTTCTTTTCAAATAACCAAGTCTTTGTTTTGTTTATCTTTTTATTTTTTTAGTCACTAATTCATTTATTTATTCTCTGATTTTTATTATTTCTTCCTTACTACTAATTATGGCCAGAACTACTGCTATTTCTTATTACTAATTTTAGCCAGAATTATGATTGTTTCTTGTTTTTCAAATTTGTGAAGATGTACTGATAAATTATTTGACATCTTTCTCCTATTTTTATATGTTAATGATTGCTACACACTTCTCTGTTACCATTACTTTTCTTGTATTTCATAAGTTTTGGTATGTTGTGCCTCTGTTTTCATTTAATACATTTTTAAATTTCCTTCTAATTTTCTCTTTGACTCATTGGTTATTCAAAAAGAAATTGATCTCCATGTATTTGTAGTTTCTAAAGTTTTTCTTGTTACTGATTTCTAGTTTTTTTCGCTATAGTAAGAAAATATAATATAGATTTAGTTTTCAAAAAATGTTGAGATTTATTTTGTGGTCTATTGTAGAGACTATCTCATGTACTGATGAGAAAAGTAAGTGTTTCATAGCTGTTAGATGGAATCCTACAGATAACTGTTATGGTCATTTTGGATAGGGTGCAATTTAACTCTGGTGTTTCTTTGTTGATACTTCTGTCTGAATGACATATACAACTGTTTACATATGAACTGTAGCTCTCCTGATAAGTCTATTACTAGTTACTTTAGATATGTGGGTGCTGCAATATTGGATTATATTTCTTCTTGCTGAATGAACCTTATATGATTATATAATGACCTTCTTTGTCATGTTCTTCTTTTTATTTAGTCTATTCTATCTGATATTAGGATGACTACTTATACCTGCATTTGGATTCCACTTGCATGTAATATCTTATTCAATCACTTCACTTTCAGTCCATGTTTGTCCTTAGTGGTGAATTGAATTCCTTTTAAGTAACATATAGCTAGGTCTTATTTTTCATTCATTCAAAAGACACTGCATTTTTTTGAAAATATACTCCACTTTATCTCATGATAATTATCAATAGGTAAGGCTTTACTACAGCGTTGTGTAATCTCTTTTGAAGTTTTCTTTCAGATTCATTTGTGGTTCAGTGTGTTCTCTAGTAGTGTGTTTTGAGTATTTTTGTTGTGGTTACCATGAGGCTTATGGAAAACATCTTTTTATAAACCTGCTATTTTGAAATGATAGCCATTGAATATTATTATAAAGATAACAGAAAAAAGAATAAGAAAAATAATCTAATAAAGCTCCAGTTTAAAAAACTCCAGGAACAGTTCATTTCTCTCCACATAAAGAATTTGGTATTCTGCTTTGCTTCTTTCCATATTATATATCATTAAACAAATTAATGTAGTTATTGCTTGTCATCATTTTTAAAATATTCATACTAGAAATATGTATGGTTTTATTTACCATGCTTATAATATTAGAGCTCTATGAAATTGTATAATTACTCTTAACAGTATGTATTATAATATCCTATATTTTATTTATCATCATTTCTTTGAGTGTGAAGAACATCCTCCAAGATTTTTTAAATTAATATTATTGTTACACTTTTGATATACATAATGGTCACATTTATCATAGGGAGTTTGTACCTACACATAATATAACTTGATTCTTCATTTTTACCCCATACCCCTCCCATCCTTTCAACCTATTTTCCCCCTCCTTATTTACAAAAGCTTTGTTTTCTTTTTCGTTTTATTCTTTTAATTTTCCTTCTCCTTTCATTCCTTTCTTCCTCCCAATTCCCTTCTTCCCCTTCTCATTTGAATGTTTTCCTCCAACTTCCCAATATCTATCATGCATTTTGGTCCTTATTTACCCTTTTGCTTTCTCACAATGGAGAAACAATGCGATATTTAAACGTATGTATCTGATTTGCTTCACCTAAAACTATGGTCACAAAGTGCATCTATTTACCTAAAAGTATCTCAACTTTATCCTTCTTCATGACAAAGAAGTACTCCACTAAATATATAAACACCATATTTTCTTTATCCATGCACCATTCTCGGGCATCTGGGCTGTTTCCTAGATTTAGCTATTATAAAATAGTGCCACTATAAATGTGGGTGTGCATATATCATTGTGGTATGATGCTTTTACCTCTTTTGAGAAAATATCAAGAGAGGAAATAACTGGATCAAATGAAGTCTCTAGTTTTAGTTTTTTGAGGAATACCTATATTGACTTCCATGTTGGTTATACCAATTTACACTTCCACCAACAGTGGAGAAGAGTTCCTTTATTCTCACAACTTTGCCAGCATTTGCTATTGGTTGATTTCTTGAGGATAGCCATTTCTTTCCGGTGTGTTTTAATTTGCATTTCTCGAATGGCCAGTGATGCTGAACATTTTTTCATATATTTATTTGCTGCTTGTTCTTCCTAATCTGATAAGTGTCTATCCATTTTAGATGTCCATTTTTGGATTGGGCCTTTAAATATGTGGGGCTGAATTTTTTAGTTCTTTATGTATTCCAGATAGTAGTACTTTGAGGAATACCTGGCAAATTTTTTGTATTTTGTGGGTTGTCTGTTCACTATTCTGGTGGTCTCTTTTGCTGTGCAAAAGTCTTTAATATGAGGAGATTCCATTTATTCATTCTTTGTAATATTTCCTGTGTAATTGGATTTTGATCATAAAATCTTGACCTGCATCTGTGTCTTCACGAGTTCTACTTAGTCTATTATTCAGCAGATTAAGCATTTTGGTTTAATATTTAGATCTTTGTTCCATTTAAATATCAGTTTACTGCATGGTGAGAGATATGGGTCTAGGTTTCATCCTAGGCATGGTGAAACTCAGTTTTTCAATATCATTTATTAAAGAGGTTATCTTTCTTCCAGTGAAGGCATTTGACTCTTTTGTCGAAGATAAGGTGACTGAATGTGTTTGGAAGTGTTTCTGCATTATCTATTCTGCTCCATTGATCTTCTGGTCTGTTTTTTTTTTCCAGTACCATGCTGTTTTTAATATGGTAGCTTTATAGTAAAATTCCAAGTCAGGGATTGTGAGGCCACCTGCGTTAGTTTTGTTGCTCAGAACTGTTTTTGCTATTCTAAGTCTCTTTCAGTTCCAAATGAATTTTAGAATTGTTTCTCTACTTCTGTGAGGTATGTTACTGGTATTTTTTAAAATCAGGTTTGCATTAAATCTGTATAACAGTTTTGGAAGTACGGCCATTTTCACAATATTTGTTCTGCCTGTCCATGAACAAGGGATATGTTTCCATTTTCTGATATCCTCTTTGATCTCCTTTTTCAACATGCTGTAGTTCTCAATGTAAAGATCTTTTACTTCCTTTGTTAAATTAATTCCTATATATTTCATTTTTCTTGATGCTATTCTGAAGAGTGTGATTTCCCTTATTTCCCTCTCAGTGAGTTTATTTTTTGTGTACAGGTATGCTATTGATTTTTGAGTATTGACTTCCTATCCAGCTATGCTACTGAATTTGGTTTTTAAATCTAGGAATCTTTTGGTGAAATTTTTGGAAACTTCAATGTAGAGTATCATGTCATCAGCAAATAATGATAACTTCTTCCTTTCTTATCCTTAGTATCCTTATTCCTTATATTTATCTCTCTTGTCTAATTGCTCAGGCCCATGTTTCTAGAACTATATTGAGTAACAGCAGTGATAGTGGACATCTTTGGCTTGTTCCTGATTTTAGTGTGAAAGTATTCACTTTTTCATCATTTAGCATGCTCTCTGTTGGTTTGTCATAGATGGCTTTTATCAGATTGAGATAAAGTCCATTTATTCCAATTTTCTGTGGGGTTTTATTATGAATGAGTGCTTGACATTATCAAAAATTTTTCTGCATCAGTAGAGATGATCATATGGATTTCATCCTTGGTTCTGTTAATTGGTGAATTAGATATATTTATTTGTGTATGTTAAAACATCCCTGCATCCATGGGATGAATCCTAATTTGTCACAGTGTACAAGCTTTTTGATGATTTGCTGCATTTTGTTTTCCAGTATCTTACTGAGGATTTTTGAATCAATTTCATTAAGGAGACTGGCCTGTAGTTGCCTTTTTTGGTTGAATCTTTGTCTGGTGTTGGTATCATGATATTGCTTGCTTCCAGAATATTTCTTTGTTGAATTTTTGTCTGCTTGAGCTCTCTATTCATAACAGTGGGGTGTTGATGTATCCAATTCCAATTGTGTTAGTTCTTATTTGATTTTTTTATATCCATTAATATTTGTTTTATATAACATTGGGTGTGGTAGTTAACAAATATATATATATATATGTATATATATACATATATATATATATATATATATATGTTATCTTTTCCTCTTGGATTATTCCTTTAACAAGTATGTAGTGACCTTCTTTGTCTGTTTTGATCAATATTGGATTGAAATAAAATTTGTCTGAAAATAGCTACCCCTGCTTTTTTCTGCATTGTTGTCACATGGAGTATTGATTTCCATCCTTTTACTTTCAGCCTATGAATTTTTTTGTGTTAAATGTGTTTCTTGTATGAAGAATATTGTTGAATTTCTTGATTACTTGATCTATTCTGGCCATGTTTATTTTTTGATTGGTGAATCAACACCATTTACATTGATAATTATAACTGATATGTATTGACTTATCCTTGTTGCATTATTTTTCTGTTGTTGGTTCTCCTTGTTTCTCCTCTGTTTAATTGCTTCCTTGCTTCCCTGGTGGATTCATTCTATTAGGATCATGTTTTGTTTTTCTAAATATCCTTCAAGATATTTTGGAGTCCTAATTTGGTGGTCATTAATTTCTTCAGGTATTCTTTATCATGAAAGTATCTTATTTCTCCATCAATTTTGAAAGATATTTTTGTATAATATCAATCTAGTTTGGAGTTGTTTCATGGCTTGAAATATTTTGCTCCAAGCTCTTCTTTGAATTAAGGCTTTGTGTTGTGAAGTCTTGTATGATTCTGATGTTGTTCCCTTTAAAGGTGACGTGTCTCATTTTTCCAAATATTTTAATATTTTGTACTTGTTTTGAATTTCTGGAAGTTTATCTATTGTATGCCTCACTTTTCTGTAAGCCAAATTCTTCTTCCATTCTTCAGAAGTTTTCTGCCATTAGTTTTCAGAACAGCATTTTTATATTCTTTGTGCTATTTTATGTTTTTTTTTCGTTGATTCTGATTAATTTTATGTTATTTTTCCTTGCATCGCCTAGCAGCTGTTTGCTTGATTTTTCATGGTTCCATGTTTCATTTGATGATTCCTAGCCACACACCTGTGGTCCATTTCTGATAGTCTGTCATCACATTAGTTAATTTTGCTGCGTATATTTTCAGTAGAAATTTTAACCTCCTGAGTATCTGTTTGAATTTTTTTCGTGGGACTCATTTCTTCTCTATGTTGGTCATTCATGGTTTCTATCACTTTCCTAAGCTCCTCTATTTTTGAAATCTGTATTTACTCTAGATTCACTAACCATGTTTTTTACTATGGCCATCATCTGTGTAGTTATCTTTGAAAATTTTTCTGAACATTTGTTTTCTAGAATCTCTTTCATCTGGCTTGTTACATTTGCTGTTACTATTTCAAACATTTTTGCTGGGTGGCTTTTGACTTCTTTGACCTTAATGATCCCTGGATTTGCCTGGAGTGAACTGGAGGTGTGGGGTTTCATCTTGCTTCTGCATATCCTTGTTTTCTATTTTTAAAATTTTTTTTCTACGTAGATGCTTATAAAATGCTTAAGGTAAGTAGATTTATTATTAGGATCAAGACCTCCTAAGAAATGCCTACTTTTCAGAGATGTTTCTGAGGCATAGCTGGCTTTTGGCTTTTGAGTCTGTCCCAAAATATTACCTCTTCAATTCATTAGGGATGAATTGGTCTAGTATATTTGACCTAGCATCCAATTTTTGGTTCTGGAATGTGGTATTGTTTATGACCCCCATGACTCCTGAAATATTGGCATACAAGGAAAAATACCTGATCACAACAGCTATGTCACCTTGGCTAAAGTAGTACAATAAGTAATAAAAATACCATCAAGCAAAGTCTAGAAGACTATAAATGTTTGTAACTGTTAATTTACCACCTTTAACCATAGGTACAAAATTTATAGTTATATAACATAATCTAAAACAAATCAGAGAAGTATATACAGTAAATACTTCCCCAATAGTGTACTTTATGCTCAGGGAAGAAAGTTTGAAAAAGATAACAGGACAAATATCAAAATAAAAGAGAAAGAGATTATAAGCATTGGTGAAGGACAGAGGAAGATTACCTAAGCTTTGTGAAACTCGTGAAGAAGACAGGAGGGAAAGAAAGAAGGATAAAACAAAAACAAGAACTAAACAGAACAAAACAAAAAAAGTACTAAAAGCAATGTTCATATTCATGACAAAACAAAAACAAACAAGAAAAAAAGAAAAAAAAAGCAAAGAGTAAAGAGTTTTCTCTGTGATTTCCAATTGTGGTATCTTCTGGTGTCTACAGTTTTATAGTAGTGTTCAATTCACAGCATGTCTCTGCTGTCACTGGTAGACAAAGGAGGCAGACAGAGCACAGATCTGTGCTGGATGATCATAGCAAGCCTATAATAGGACTAAGGTGGGAGATACTGGATGATTCCAACAAGCCCACAATAGGAATAGGGTATAGGGCCAATACTGGTGTTTTCAACTCCAGAGAAGTTCAGACTGATCCTGGCCTGTTTGTGGAGTTGTAACTTGAATTTTCCATCCTACAACATTTTGAGTATCTCCTGTCAGGCAGACCTTGGCTCCCTGACCCTGGATATCACTCACAGTTGTGCCTCTGCTAGTCACTGCAAGCCTTGGGATGAAGTCATTCCACAGCTGCTCCAAGTCCCTGGTTCAATTGTCCCCTCCCTAAAATAATGTCTTGACAAGCATCATCTCCAAGGGACACTTGGACTGGAGTCACTCACCAGCTGTTGTAGCTCACAGCATCTCTTGCTCCTTTCCACTGGTATGTTTTCCCTGAAGGCCCCTGAAGTCACCCAACTTTACTGTGTTTGTGGATTCAAACTTCTTTCATGCTGCAAGCCTGGAGTCAAATAGAAAGCAGTTTGCCACCTCCTTTTTTTGCATTGAAGTCTGTCTCTTCACTTCTCTCAATGGCTTTAATTCTCCCTTCGGATTCTTCCTGATCCCAGGAACACTCCTCCCTCCTTTTATTCCCCAAATTGTTATAGTCCATTGTCTAGATTCTGAATCTTAGAGAGACTGATTTGCTGCTGTTTACTGCTCCACTATCTTCCTGGCAGTCTCTGGCATTTTCTTGTAGAATAAGACTAGTGGAGTTATATTCTCTTGGCTTTTAACAAAAGTCTTTGTCTTTATCCCTCTTTCATCTCATAAGGAGAGCTTTGTCGCATGAAATATCTTCACTTGGCAGATTTTTCTTTTCTTCAGCGTATGAAAATATCACGCCATTATTTACTGGCCTGCAAAGCTTCTATGGAAAAGTATGTTATCAGGAAGCTTGAAACATCTATTTTGTTATGTTTCTTTTCTCTTGCAAACATGAAGCTCTTCTCTTTCATCTGTGAAAACCTGATGTTTTGAGGGTAGATTTGGTTGAGTTCATTTAAACCAGTGACCTGTGATTTTCTTGTTTCTGAATATTTCTATCATTCTCTAGGTTTGAGAAGTTATTTCTTTGAATAAGCTTTCTTCTCTGTTGGCATTTTTCATTTACTTCTTGATCCCTAGTAACCCAAATATCTGCTTCATTTTCTTTCTATGATCTTCATTTCTTTTCATTCTTTTTCTTCTTCAACTATTGCTAATAACTTGTCTCATAGCTCTCTAATTCTTTCTTCTGGTTGATCTATTCTGCTATTGATTGCACCTATGGCATTTTCAGTTCTTCAGAGTGTATTTTTTAGCTCAAGATTTCCTTTCGTTTCTGTCTCTTCATTAAATTTGTTTTAGCATATTGAAACATTTCTCTGTATTTTCTTTTAGCTTATGAGTTTCCTATAAAGTGGTTGTTTCAAATTCTCTATTTGAACATTATCCCATATTGATTTCTGCCTGGTCAGTTTCTGTCACCTTGTTTTGGGTACCAGGTAAGGTTATGCTTTTCTGAAATCTCTTGATGCTGGCTGGCAGGCATTGTCATCTGGGCTTTGAAGGATTAGTTATTTATTCCAGTTTTCCTAACCTAGCTTTGTTTATGCCTACCATTTCAGAAATTCTAAAATAGCTACGTATATTGTCTGAGCCTATTCTCACTTTCTCTTTTTCATTACTGCATGGGGCCCAGGTCCAGATTTCCCAGGAGTCTTTTATTGCTGGTCTATTATTGTTTCAGTACTAGAGCACAATCTAAACTCAGGTTTATCCCATATACACTATTGATATGTGAAGAAAGAAATAGCTAAGTGCATAGAAATAGTAGTCTTTCTGCACAACCCTCTTCCTGGGCTAGGATAGGCACACATGCCTCATCCACAGTTACTGGCTTGGGGACAGACGCTGCAGGATTCTGTCTGGCACCAGGCAGAGTCACTGTGGATGTACCAAAGTGCCAGGCGCTTATGCCACACTTGTGCTCTTTAAAATCCATGACCTGAGCTAGTAGCCCACCAAGATCAGCATAAAATTAGTTTAGAACCAAGGCCCACCTTTCTATAGGCTCCCTATAACTGAAGTGAGCTTGTAGTTTAAGACTGTCGTAACTAGCCACAGGTTATATTAGCTGTGACTGGTACCATATGTCTTTCTCTGGCACTGTAGTGAATTTAGCATCTCCATTCATAGGTAGACCTGGGTATGAAGGTTCTTAGGTTATACTCAGTGTTATGTTTCACCAGCCCAGCTAAGTTCCAGGGAAAAGTATTATGATTACCTACCAGTTCCTACCTACAGTTAATGAAGACTTGTTCTCAACTGTGCTTTCTGAGGTTTGGATGATATTGGTAAAGGTAATCCCTTGGCCATCCAGGCTGATGGTAAACCTGATCATGTCTGAATGACACAGCCACAAGGACCTACTTAGTTTCAGGGGTGCATCAGAGCCCATGCTGTAGTTGGCAGTTATTTAAGCCAAAATTTTTCATCTACTCCTGTGGAGTACTGGTCTCTGCCTAGTGTGAGTGCAGTTCTAGAGCCCTATCTGTGAGCACTGACCTGTTAATAGTTGTGCCACCCAGATTGGGGTGTGTTTGGTAGAGACAGTCTTTTGGCCACCAGAGCTGGTGCTGAGTTGGATTGCACCTGAGACATACATCTGCAGGGCCCTGCAAAATCTTTGGAGGAGTGTGACATGGACCCACTTCAAAGGTGCAACAAATTCAAGAAGACACTCAAATCTTTCTGGACAGCTCACACATCTGTACTTGATGCTGGAGCTGGTTTAAGGGCACATTTCCTCAGCTCTGGTTTGTGTTTGGGGGTCTTCAGTTACTGCTGAGTGCTTAGTGTCACTTTGAGGAGGCTAACATTGGGTACAAAAAAGCCCTGTGCCAATTTTCATTCTCTGCTCCCCAATGAATACAGTTTTGCTCTCATTTCTGCTGACCAAGTTTGAAGTAGGGGTGGTGGAGGAAGTTAGATTCCTGGATTTTGGCAGTTTCAGTGGCTCAGCCTACATGTATCAGCATGGAGACAGCAATCTTGGACTACAACCAGCACTACATTTCACTGTAATAAGCCTGGAACTGGGTTTGAAGTCTAAGAACTGTACTTCATTCGTTTTCTCTTCCTTAACCAAGAGGAGTGTGTTCTGTGCTGCTTAGAGTTAAGGGAAGGGAATATGGGTAACTCTTTCCTTTCTGCATTCTTCAGTGCATCTTTTCATTTTGTTATACCAAAAGCAGGCAAAATGATGTGTCACCTGATTTGCTTAGCAAAAGCAGTTTGGTATGTGAATAGCTGTTCAGTTTGGTGTGTCAGTGCAAAACAAACAAACAAACAAACAAAAAACTGACTGAGGATGTTAGCCACCTTCTTGCTCTGCCTCCTCATTTATTATTTTTTTTCCAAAGGAATATAAGTAGTGTCTGTGATCTCATTCTTGGTATGAATTCATTTCAATTTATATCAACTTGTTACAATCTTTAGGAACAAAGAATCTTTTCCCCTATAGTAAAATTAAAGGCTCTGACACTTTTAGGACATTTGGGTATCAGTGACCATGTTTGTTTTTGTTGTCCTTTATTGTAGCCTAGATTCCTTGGGAGCATTTCATCCTGCTTTTGTTGTTCTACATATCAAATTCCTTGTAAACAAATACATTATCTTTTGTTCCATTAAATTTGACTGTTTTCACTACTGACTAGAATCTATCCTAAAAACAGTGCTAACCAATTTATCCAGTTATTATCTATTTTTGTATCCAGATATAATACTCTATGATTTTAAATTCTTCCTTAAGTATCTTCCTTTTTTAAATCTTTAACTGTTAGTAGAGCTATATATAAATTTAAATTCTTTAAAACCTTATAAATTTAATTAGTTCACTTAACCAAATATACATTCTATACCATTGTCAAAAAATGTCCTGAAGTCAGACACTTGCATAACTGGAAAACTTCATGGTAGATTTGGTTTGATTATAAAACTATGAAAGCATTATATATTACAATGTATAGAAGATGCAATGATCATAAATAAGAAAATATAAATTGCCTATGATTTTATCATCCAAAGACACATATTAGTATTAATATATGTCATATAGATAGATAGATAGATTACAGGATCTGCCTATGTAGTTCAGGCTGACCTTGGAGTCACTACATAGTTCAGGCTACCCTTCAATTTGCAGCAATCCTCCTGCCTCAGCCTCCCAAGTCCTGGGATTACAAGTATGCTCTTCCACACCTGACTCCTTGCATGTATTTTAAGTGGCTGCATTCTTATTGTATGCATAATTACAAATTTTTTTAAAAAACTAAAATGGTAAATAATCAAGTATAAACAAAATATCAGAATTTAATACTTGTTAAGGCAAGAATTAAATCATGATAGTGTGACTGAAAGTCAGGTATTAAAGTTTTAGATTAGGTAATCAAGGAAGTCTTTGATGGAAGTTCCATGTATCCTTAGAATATATAGGAAGTACTGTGATTAACTGCAGAGAAGTCAGGTGAAATTCACTGCATGTTATGAAAACACTGGTGCACATACCTCTTGACAGGGTCAAGTTTGTTATGGTTGGGGAACAAGAATAGTCATAGAACATGAAGGAGATGAGAACGGAGAAGTTAGTGAAGACATGATCTCATTTGGTTTGATATTCAGGAAGAGGGAGTTTTGTAAATGGGCGACTCTGGGAAAGGAACAGATCAGTCACCATCATAATAGCCAAGGTGAATGGTGATGCTGGCTTCAGGTGGGAAGTAGACACGATATTATTCCAGGAATGGTTTCATAGTAGAAGTTTCATGACTTATTCTTGAAGCTGGATTTAAAGCTCAAAAATTAAGAAAAAGGGAGAAATCAAGGGAGATTCTTGGGTCTTGATTTAAACAACCACGTGGGTGATGGCTTAGAATGATTTTTCCAGGTATACTTGGACTTTCCTAGTTTTAGCACTGGAAAACATATGTCTGGGGAAACCCTTCATCCTAGGCATATTGGAATAGTTCTTTAAACTGAACACAATTTAGTGTAAAACAGATTTTACTTTTGTGGGTTACAGGTGCCAATGCCAACAATTATATTTTGGTATTTTGCAATATGAGCTACTTATACACATCAGAGTGGAAGGGAGAGTGTTGATGGGACTGGTACAAAAAAAGGGAAGTACCTGTTAAATTCATATCAGAAAAGAATCATGGAAAAATCCTCTACCTTGTATTTCAATTGTTCTATAATTCTGGAAATATACAATAATAATCTTATGATATTATGACTCAAAATATTTTAAACCAAGTGCTAATAGTATCAGATTCATAGTACCAGTTATTGATTCAATGAAAGAAATCACGTGTATTCATTTACATAAAAAATTATATATTCATAAAATGCAAAGATGTTTAAAAAATTCTCTTTTAGTTATAACTACTTTTTCTATAAATCCTATATGTTTTGTCCTCAGTGTTTCCTGACTTTTTTATCACAAAGTATTAAAGCACTTTGAATGTCAGTTTAAGTAATTTATTCTAAAGTAGAAAATTGAAGCAAAGTCTATTCTATGTTTAGTTGCAACCACTACTAAGTTGTTTGATGTGAAACATGTATGGCAAAGGGATAAAGAGAAAAGAAAGAACTGCTTTATGTTATCTTGTTATATCAGCATTGGTTTTGCTTAATGAAGAACAGAAAATCAAAAATACGGGAAGTAGTTGGGAATTTAGTCAGGGACACAGAAGAACAGGTCTGAATTGACTTCGTACATATGCTTTCATATTTAAGAATTCATGTATCCATAATCATGCATTCTTTATATCCAGATCCTTAATATGCATAATTCATTGATCTTTTTATTTGTAAAAATACATTCATGGTTTTTATTTATAAACATTCTCTTTTATATGAATGAAATGACTGAAAATTTGCTCAAACTCAAACATCTATGCTTAACAAAACCTTTGAATTCACATAGATATAAATTTGGATTCATTTAGTATAGTCATTGAAAACTTCTTCAAGTAAATACTTGCTAGTGTGGACAACATAGTAATGAACAATCGTTAGCCTCTTTTCTAGAAATTATTTATCAGAGTAGATAGAAAGATCTGCCTAGTCAACACATACAACTGTTATTCTTTTGATTAGGGATGGAAACCAGGAAACTAAAATTTCAAAAATACTTGATCCCCTGGACAATAAAAGCTAGCATATTCTATTGGGGTCTTTTCATCATTGGCAACAGAAGGAAAGCACTGAAACCACACTATCCGCAGAAAGTGCCTGCTTAAGGATTTGGCTAACAAGACAAGTATTATGGAGACTGCTACAGAACCATATATTGCAGAGCGTGTTATGTGCCTCCTAACTTCTTTTCTAAAATGAAATATTAACGTATATTGCTGTAAACTTTCTGATGTCCCGATCAAAACAAACATAAATTCATAGTAAAATGGTCAGATGAGGAGAAGAGATACGCCTTTGTATAAAAATATGTTAGTCTTATATTATTAAAGTATGAGTTTTACTAACAAAACTATTTTGAGGTCTTTCCTTATATCATTTCAATTCATCTTTAGCTCATCTATCATAATTTGAAGCCCATTACTCCAGTGTGGGCTATCACACTGAGCAATAGGATTGATAGGAAAAGGAACCTGGATTTGCAAGAGTGATAGGAATTTTAGAAGACTGAGAAAACATACTGGGATAATGTAGAAGTATTGGGCCACTGGGTAGCTCAACTTGCTGGAGATTCATGCAGTTGATAGGCAGAGATTAGGGAAATTAAATGAAGTAAATAATAGTTTTGAGTTATGTATCAGATTGATTATCAAAGAAAAAATGTTTGCATTGAAGTAATACCAGCTCTTCCAATGAAATCCATGTATGTGTCTCTTTTTTGGGGGGGATACTGGGGATCAAACTCACAACCTCGCACATGCCAGGCAGGCGCTTAGGCCACTGAGCTAAATCCCTGGCACTATTTTTTGAGACAGAGTCTCACTATGCAGTTCAGACTGGCCTTGAACTCACTTTGTAGCCCAGGCCAGTCTCAAACTCGCAACAATCCTCCTGCCTCAGCCTCCCGAGTGCTGGGATTAAAGGTGTGCACCACCACACCTGGCTCATGTGTGTGTCTCTTTGCGTGTATGTATGTTAAACTTTTTTACTTCAGTGATGAATAAATCAGAACTCAGGAACCTAACTAAGATCTGCTCACAATTACTAGTTAGTTAAATTTGCATCCCTCAAAAACTGAGAATTTCTTTCTATCTATACTACAGGAATTTAGTGATGCTCTTCCAAGAAACTAACTACAAGAGAAGAAATTAACTTTATAAGGACAAATAAAACTAAAAAAGCATTAGCTACATCTTAAATAATTCACTGACCTGTAATATGCTTGGACATTTTATTTTGAATTGCATGCCTTTCCAAATCATCATCATCATCACCATAAAAAAATGCTTGAGGCATTTCACAGAATGGCTTATTTCAGACATAGATATTTAAGAATTTTATTATAAAGAGAAAATAATCTGAAAAGATGATTTTATGTGATAGTAAATGAGGCTCAATCCAGCCTTATGAGTGACTATAGAAGTTATACCAATTTGTGTGGGCCTAGGACTGGGGTAGGTGTTCTGTATACACTATTTGGCTGAATATTTTGTTTTAAAGAGATAATCAGTTTTAATTCTCAAAATGGATAAAAGCTAACTCAGTGACAGCTGCTCAGAAATGAGAACACTGTAAGGTTCATTGTAATAGTGTTTTTCTCTAAGCAACAGCAAATAATTCTTTTACTAAGGAGATATCCCTGCATTTTGTCTAACAAAATAAAAATAGGTCAAGCATATGACAAAATTAAGTAAGATAATTGTGAAAGGGGGAAAACAGGAAATAGTTGGAAAATGTGTACTAAAATATTTAATTGACCAGAGTAGGCAATAAAAAGTGAGTTTAGGAAGATTAAGTGCTAGGAAAAGATCTGTAAAAAGGATAGCAGATTGTGTTTATGCTAAGAATATTTGAATGACCAAAAAGCAAAGAGTTTGTTCATGCACTAAATAGCATCTTTAACCTTTAAGACAGAAAAATGCTATAAACTAATTGAAAGAAAAAAAAGGAAAGAAAAATAAACATCCATCTTAATTCTAGAAGAGTGAATTCTTGTCTGGTTCTGGTGCAGTTGAATTTAAATTTAGGCAAAAAAAATTTCATCACTTAAGTCATTTGGGCAAACTAGTTGTTTCGAATAAACCCAGCTTGTGTTTCACTCATTATGGAAACACATCACAATATGCATCATGTAATGATCATACTACGTGTTTATGCTCAGTGAGACTATAGACACTTCGAGTTACTTGAAGGTAGAGGCCAAGCAATTATTGGGTATTATTTTCTTATTTTGTCTTGCCTTTTACCTGAGAGACAGAGAAAAAAAACAGCTAGTATAAAGTATTTTATTGTTTAAAGCAACTGTGGGAAACAAAAACAGTTTCAATCAACTCTCACCTTCTCTGAACCCCATCATCAATTGCTGTGTTATAAATTTGATGCTTATTTTATACACTACACAGAGTATTTTCTATTTAAATGTTTCCTTCCAAAGACAGAAACTACTTGGGTACACAGATCTTGTGCTGGGTTTCTGTAAACCTTGTACATTCATCATATGGGTAGAGATCCCACCAGCTGGACCTTTGTCAATTAAAGTTAGTGATACCAAACTAATAATCGCCCCCCTTTTGTTTGCATAGCATAATTGGGAAATAATTTCTCTAATATTATCGATATCAGGTACATTAGTAACAGTCCACAAGTACTTCGCATTCAGTGAATTTAAAATATGGACTAATTTTATGTTAACAGCCCTAACCCAGAAGCAGAAAACTAAATCTTGATTTGTCTGGGTAGTAAGCACCATAAAGTTTTGTTAGCCTTCATCTGGAAACAAAATAATGTTTAGGTCACAGGATAAAACATGGTAAACCAATGATCACTGAAAGGAGCTACCAGACAATATCATGACTCATTCATTTCATATCAAAAAGTGAAGACAATTCTTCAGACTGTTTCTTGATCACAAACATGGAGCTACACAATTACACCTATCTGCGAAAAAAAAATCATTGTGTTTTAAAGTATAATTTCATGCATTGTCTTACCTCTACTTTTGCAACTTATAAGAGTTTATTTTTTTAAGGACAAGAAATATGTGCCCAGGGAAACAAATTCAAACTGCAAACTCAGCTTCCAATTCCCTCGATGAGCCTGGGGTTTATCTTGAGTGACAGTGGAATCCCCAGCCAGCCAATTAGAGTGTGGTTGAGTTGGAGGAAGGCTGAGAGATGCAAGAAACAAAGTCATACTAGAATGTATGAGTGGGTGAGGAGTGTTGGGAAGTGTATTACGACTGGCAGAAGTGATGAGATTTGATTTAAATTGAGTTTTCTAACACTGGTACTAGAGCAGAGAGCAGCCAGATTTATACGTAATGAATGGACTTTTCCGAACAGTAGCTGTCATAAAGGCAGAGATAGAAACAAGAATGATGCAAACCATGGTGAAAGGCTCATTAGTTACATTTCACTTGTATGACATTGTGTAAATCCATCCCATATAGCTTTGATCTGGTTTTCTTGCAACCTTGAATCAGTATTTCTTTCAATGGTAAATGTGCCTCTCTATAATTGGTCTGAAATAGTTTATTTTTAAAATCACTAATATTTCTGTGAATTTGTGCAGTTCGTAATAACTGAAGATCAGTACTAAAATATAAATTGTTTGTTTATATTTTTAACAAGATGAGTAACATTGTCATGACTTTTCTTCTCCAGTTTATAAAATCAGAGATAGATAATATGAGGGAGCTCTGTTCTGGTGTAAATAAAATGAAAAACGTTTATAATCTTTTGGTACTCCAAGTACTGAGTCACTAACTGTGTGGACAAAAATTTGATTTTTCTTTGCTTATTAGGTAGTCCACATTCCTGTTTTAGTATCCTACAAAGCATATCCTGCTCTCTGCTTTTTATAAGCAGCTCTTTCTGGTGACATGGGAAGCGTGACTTTTCTTCTGTAATGCCTGTCTGAGAAGCCTATCAGTAACAAATCCATCTATTTTGACTTATTTAACAAATATGCTATTTTCCCCTCAGAATTATTATTTATATTTTAGAGAGTTCAGTGGCAGTTATTTTTTTACATCAAAAGGAGGTGTTATAGTTACATTAGAAACCATTGCACTCAAGCAACATTTTCTGTTTATATAGAGATTGTAATTTAGTTTTATTTTGGTGGTGGTACCAGGGATGAAACTCACAACCTTGCGCTTGCCAAGCAGGCACTTATGATGCTGAGCTAAATCCCTGGCCCTGTAATTTAGTTTTTATATTTAATAAGAGAAAACAATTTTTGAAACCTCTCAAAAGTGTCTTATTTAAGCACGAAGTCATGAGTTCAATCTGTTATACCAAAAAATAAAAAGCAAGCGATTCTTAGAGTCAAGAAAGTGGTGTTAAATACCTATTGCTTTTTCTAAGAATGAAACAAATAATTTAACTTTCCCTATCATCCTGGTTAGTACAGTACCATTTTAGATTTTCCATTCATTCCTTCTTACCAATAGCTGAGTGATAAAGTGAAGATGTGATAGCTGTGCATCCAGGAAACTACACTACACAAAAGTTCAAACAACTGCAAAAAGTAGAAAAAAAAAGTCATGGTTGTGCTATGAATATTGTGTCTCTCCAAAATCCCCATTGTGGAAATATTAAGATGTGAGGCCCTTTGGGAGGTAAGTCGTGAGGACTTCACACTTATGGATGGCATTAACGCCCTCAAAAAGAAGGTTCAAAGATCTTCCTATCTTAGTTACTTTTCTCGTTGCTGAGCCAAAATACTCAACACCCAAACTTAAAGAATGAAAGGTTTATTGTAGTTCACAGTTTGTAGAGGTTTCAGACCATAACCAGCTGGTCCCATATCAGGATGGCATGGCAGAGAGGCATCACAGAGGAGAAGCAGTGCATGACTGACAGAAGGCAGCAAACAACAAGTGAACACAGCAGCCCTCTTTCAGTCCCTTATACTGTATTCAGGCTACCCATCCTTGGGGAAGGTAGCACTCACACCCAGAGAAGGCTTTCCCGTTATCCACTCACAGAATTATGCCAAACCAGTCAGTGGACTAATTTAGTAATTACACACCCTTGATACCAGCATCACACACTTCATCTCAGCATCACACACTCTAGATCCAGACACCCTTTAAAAGCTCCACCTATGACTTCATGAGGCTTTGGGAGGACATCTAGACACAAGCCATACCACTGCCTGTCCTTTCTATATCTTCTGCCATATGACGACACTTCAAGAAAGTCCATCTGTGGAACAGATTATTACTAAACCACAAAACTGCTAACACTTTCTTGAACTTCTTATCCTCTGGAACTGGGAGAAATTTATTTCTATTATTTATAAATTACCCAGTCTAAAGTATTTAGTAATAGCAGCAGAAATAGACCAACATAGGCATGTACTATTTTTATTGTTTAATCATTTCTGTACTGCTAGTATTTATTAACACTATTCTAATTAATACCACACTAACACATGGATGTATAAACAATATTTGGTGTGCTCTGAGTTATCGAATAAAAAGTTTTATGCAATTTGGGAACCATCAGATTTTAACAAACTACCCAAAATTAATTACATTTTAAAATATACTTAGCCTTCTTTTTTTTGTCTTTTTAATTTGTATATTTCATAATTTGCATAGGTTGACCAAATTTAGACACTATAAATCTACTTCATTTAATGAATACTGCTGTTTATGTTGACAACACATACAGTATATCTTCTTTCTCTCCTGTTTCAAGTTTCAGTAACCATTGTTTCAAAGGGCAAGTACCTTTTAATTCTGTATTTAAGGTAGAAAAGTTAGGAACATAGATTTGGGAAGCTAGGTTAGATCAAAACCTAACTCTGAAAGTTAGTATGTCTGTGTTTTGGGGTAGCAAAATTATCATCATTTTTATTTAGTTTGTACTTTTAAAGAGTCACAATAATATATAGATATTTGTGCTTATAGTGAAAACTAAGTGATATAATATTAATAAAATAATTACAACATTGCTAACATTATGATACTACTCAATCAATGTCAACTGCCATGAATTCAGGCCTTAGATTTAAGTGCAGCATCTCCTAACAACTCACAAATATGTTCATGAAGTTAAAGTGAGTAAAGTGCCTAAAACTGAAAAATATGGCTAAGCATTAAGTTATTAATAGAACACAAGAGGAGTTAACACTAAACATTCGTTAGCATTGCACTTAATACCTCGATTATTTCCATATGACTCAGAAATGTGACATCTAGTTTTTGAACTTAGGGAACTGATGATGCGTGCCTATGCCAAGACATATATGTTGTTCACAGAATCTTTATCCCTAAGAGGCAAAATCTGAAAACTCAAATGTTCATCATACAATGAGTTAATAAGAAAATTGTGGTATATTTATAAAATGGAATACTTCTTAACAAAAAGAACTGTGATAACATGCAAAAACATGGATGAATCTGAAAATTGTTTAACTCAATGAAAAAGGCAGGCACAAAATATTATGTTTCATGTAATTTTATATTTACATGAAATTCTATGTATGACAAGCCTAAAAAAGTGTTGAAAATGATCAGTGGTTGTCTGGAGCTGAGAATAAACAATTCTTTGTGTTAAAAGCTAGTGGCTTTAGTTTTTTTTTTTTGAAACGTACAGTAGAATACTATTATCTATAGTCACCCTACTGTGCAGTAGTGCACTAGAACATCTTGCTTCTATCTGTAACTTAGAACCAAAGGATAAAACTTTTCCCCACCTCCAGTAACCAATGTTCTCTCAAATTCTGTGAGCTCAACTTTTTTCAATTCCATTTTGAGTGAGAACATGTGGTATTTATCCTTCCATACCTGGCTTATTTTACTTGATATAGATTTCTCCAGTGGCATCTATTTTGTTACAGATGATAGGAAATAATCAGTTATTTTTTCACTTAGAGGATGTTTTATTGACATACAAATATGCTCTTTTGTCTCCTGCATTAAAAGCACTCTCACATTACCAATACTCCATCGCCTTCAACTGTAATCCTATCATGTACTTTACTGAAAATTTCACCAAAACAGTTTATATAGTTACTGTCTCAACTTCCTCACCTCCCATTCTTTCTTGAATCCATTCCATTAAGTCTTTTCTGCTTCTTCTGCTTCACTGAAACTGCTGCTCTCAAATCAACAACATTTCTGGTCCTCACTTAGCAATATTTCACCCAAACATTGTATCTCTTCCATTTGTGAAATGATTTCTTTCCTCCTGAAGGGCAACTCTTTTGATTCTTCTGCCTAGCCTTTAGGATTGAGTTGGTTATTCTTTGAGTTGGTCTCAACCCCTTTCTTCCTTATTTATGCTCTTAGACTTGTGACTCAGTGCCAAAACTTTAGGTACTGCCAGTCCCAAATTTGTTTACAATCTGATTTATTAGTGTGTAAAATATTTGCATATGAAACTGCTTATTTGATGTTTAGTGATTTTCAGATTTCCTTTTTGATTTTCAATAACTCTTAACTTTAACATGTTCTTGGTTAATGGTGTGTACTCCAGGAAGAACCTACTTCTGAACAACCTTCTTATCAGTGAGCCAAAGGTACTCTAACTATACAGTTGCTCAAGTGACAGCATCTAGAAACTGTTAATGCTTTTTGTCACCTAAATGTAGATAATTTTATTGATTTTTACCTCCAAAATAAATTCAAACTTAGTTTAATTTTCTCCATATTCTTTTTAATCCAATACACCATCATCTCTAACCTAGAATATGAGAAAAGTTTTCTGGTTGTGTTACCCTTTCTTCTAGTAAAATCCACTTACTATATGACACCCAAATCAACCCTTTACAAATACAAGTAAGACCATGTTACAGTCCACAAATGAACTGCAAACAAACACTTTTGGGGTTCTTGATTCCTTCCATCAATCTTGTTTGTCCCTTTATGCTTGTCTGCTTGTTTTCTTCCCTCCCCCTTAATAGATTCCCTATGGTTTTCATAGTGGGAAAAAATGTGGATGATTTCCTGGAAAGAACTCACAGCTCCTAACTTTGATTAGCAAATTAAATCGTTCTTCCTCTCAACTTCACTTTCAGTCTCCTACAGAAAAGTCCACTGTTGACCCAAGTTGACTCAGTGTCTAACCCAGCACAGATAGTTTCCCCTTTGATAGTATGCTGGAAACAAAGTTTGTGTAGGAGTTGAATTTTTTTGATTGCCTGTACTTGAATCCATGCAATATGATCTAGTCTGAGGAGAAAAAGTAAAAGAGCCAGTCTGAATTTCAAATAATTGTTGCCTTGCTTGTTAAAAAAAAAAAAACCCTGTCTATTTCTTGTGTGCATTTTTAATGTTTCCAGAGATAGAATACTACAACTTGAGGTTAATATTTCCTTGAGAAATACCATTTTATGTTGGTGTAAACTGTCTCTTCAGTTTTGGAAAAGACTTAGTGAAGAAAAATAGTGTTGGTCCTTTCTAAAGAGTTAACTAAATGATATATTGTTATAAAAAACCTGACTTTATACTTATCACCAGACACTATGGATTCCTTGGCACCAGAAAAGAACTATAGTTATAGATATTTATAACTGCTCTAAAATCATCTCTCCCAGAATCACTACTCTCCTTAAAAGTTAACAAACAACCAGTTCATTTCAGAGCTCTTGCAGTCCTGGTACAGGCTGCCACAGGGCCCACACTAAAATTTTGAACTCCTATTCTTAGTCACCCTGGTCTACAGGTTGTAATGTCCTCTCTCGTTCCAGTCATGGTAAACACTCCTCCCGACCAAGACGTCTTTAGGGCTGGTTGTCTTTTTCCATGGTGATAATGATCTTGGTGTTCTCACAAACATAAACATATAGTGTCCTAACTTTCTAAAGTTAGAAGCAATATATTAAACTTGTCATTGTACCCTCATTTGACAGCCACATCTGAATTCCAAGCACAGAATTACTAGCTGAACTTTAGCTTTTCACATTTGGCTCCTAATTTCTTTTTAGGCTTGATGCTTATCTCAAGCAACATCTCTATAAGGGGTACAATATTTACTCTCTTGACTCAAAAAGAAGATATAAAATAATAATTCCCAAACCGAGTTTTGTCCCTTCAACTCTGATTACTTGGTACTAGGTTTTGATGCTTCCTTATCTCTGTAATATCTTGCAAGCAGGGTGATCAAAGTGACCACTGAAAAACAAAATCATCAATTTAGATTCTGCCCTACAAACGAAAATATTTACTGCACATGAGCAAATTAAACCTTGTATTTACTCTGTTTTAGAGAGTTGATGGTTGCCTTCCTGCGGTTGTTTGTAATAGGGATTCTGGTCAGATATGAAAAATTGCTAACACCAAAATTCTCTCATCTAGGCCGGGAGTTTGGCTCAGTGGCTTAAGTGCCTCTCTGGCAGGCACGAGGTTGTGAGTTTGATCCCCGGTGCCGAAAAAAAAAATCTCATCTAAAATAATATATCTGGGAGATGAGAAATGAACTGGTTATCAATTTTTGAATGAAAGAAAGTGAGAAAATTACTTTCTTTATATGTTTCAGAGCTTTTTTATAGTCAGAAATACTTTTGAATATCTGCTCTAAATGTTTAATGGCTCCTAGGTAGTCGATGTGTCAAAGTAACCTATATTTAATGGGGCAATCAAAAGACACAATTGCTGAAAAGAAAGAAAAAACTGCTGAAAAGACTCCCCCTTCCTGGAATACCTGTTGTTCTCAATCTTTCATAAGTTTGTAGTATAATGCAGAACTGTTTTGATTCATATTTTATTATTCTAGGAGGTAGGTGAAATAGAAAAGAGAAAATGTTTTTTATATTACTTAAGCGTTAATCTTCTTAGTGGCACTTTGCCAGAACTCATTTTGATTGGCCCAGTAGCTACCTTCACTTGACACTTTCAAGTGGCCATCACCCCACCCCGACCACAATATAATAAAACAAGTTTCCAAGGATAGTTCTTCATTTTAAAAAATATTTTATTAGTTCATGTTTGTAGTTTGAAGTGATTACATTCATTGTGCAGAGTTGGTTAAGCAACATAACACATCTTAATTATTTTCACACATCCCCCTCCATCTCTTCCCATTTGCAAAAGATCTACTGCAGACCCAGTTTAAACAAAAACCGGGATCTGGGGGCTTCAGTCCATTAAATCATCATTTCTTCTAGTAAATTCTAAGATCTATCCAAACATCATATGTCAAAGTGAGTTTCCTTGTTTATAAGTTCCTGACGGCAATTTCCATAAAATATAAAAGTGTTTTTTTTCCTTTTAAATTCACTCCAATTGTATGAAATTTTGCCCTGAAACTATCAATACTTGGAGCTATTTTATTTATTTCTAGTATCTCAAGATCTGCAAATCTGTCAAACCTAATTTTCCAATATTAAATTCTGTTTCCACCTGCTATCATCACCAATTAAGAAATCAGCACAATTTTACTTTGGATCCTGCAATAAAGAGTTCTTTCCTGGAGTACTACCAGATTTTGCATTTTGGTCCCATACCCTAACTCAAGTTTGGATTTTCTTACTAAACTACTGAGTCTGCCCTCCTTTATATACTATCCAAATACGTATATTTTGTTTGAGGTTCTGGCTCGTAATTTTCTCTGTCTCATTTAATGTTAATCAGGCTGTAACCAACAATACATAGAAGTATTTTATCATTTTCCTACTCCAGGCCTTAGGGGAAGACTTGATAGAAGTTTATAATGTGTTAGCAGAGGCCATAAAAGTCACTGAGATTTAGTATCAAGATTAAACAAAGGGGTTATTGACTCACAAAATGTAATAGTCTGAGAGGATGAGCCCAGGTACTTGGCAGGGACCAAGAGTGGTCTTGAGGACCAGGGGTAATTTTTTTCAGTGAGGATTTGATACCTGGAATTCTTAAAAATCAATATCCAAATGCTGGTACCCAGTGTGGTATCAGGCTGGCAACATATTAACTCCTGCTGCTTTACTGCTATCACCACCAATTAAGAAATCATCACAGTATTATTTTGGATCCTGTAATAAAGAATTCCTTACTATTTCCATCCAAAGTGGATTTAACACAATAATTCCCAAACCAAGTTCTATTCCCAATTGTAGGAAGCACAAGTCTTGAAAGTTACCACAGGAATTTTTTTTAAATATATTTTTTATTTTTTTATTTAAAAGAGAAAAAACACAGAAAAGAAAAGCAAAAAGAAAAGAGAAAAACAAACAACAAACACAAAACAATAACAATATAGGCTTTCAAAACAAGATGGTAGGAATTTAACAATGGTTGTTATGTTACATATTGTTATCTTCCAGAGAGCTGCTTAGATTACCAGATATAGACATGCAAAATTGATCTAATCATATGAGTATTAACTGTCATTGTCCAAGAACTAATAGAATTAGTAGTATATATCTTATGTATATATATATATATATATATATATATATACATATACATACACACATACATACATATATATACAAATTTATATCTTTTTCATTTTCCTTTCCTTGATTGCACTGAGGCTTTTATAGGTAAATGAGACTATACTCATAAGTGAAATAAATCAAACTCACATGTGTAAATACTGTATTGTCTCCATAGTGTAAGAAACTGAAAGAGCAAATAAGATTCAAAATCTACAATAAATATTGTGTAGGGTAAGAAACTGCTCAAAGGGGAAAAGTAACTGGGACAGGGGAAAGAAGGGCAGAAGTGGCTTTTAAACATTAGTATTTGGGGAGCCTAGATAAATGCAGATTCACAGGCTTTACCAACCAGGAATTCTGATTCACTGGGTCTTTTGTAGGATCAAGGAATTACAGTTTTAGAGAAGGAAGCCTAGGTGATCTTATTATACCTTGCTAAGAATCCTACATTGAGGAATTCTCAGCACATGGGATCATACAGTCTTATAATCTGAAGCCTAAAGAACCAAGTTGTCTCTTATGTTGATGTCTTACCCACATTCCTTCTTTTGGGCACAAAATATCTATACCCATAACCTTTAAAGAGAGGATTATTTTAGTTGGCAGTTCGTAGAGATCTTAGTCCGTTATCAGCTGGCTCCAAGGAAGAACAACATGGTAGAAGACCTTGGGCAGAGGTCTTGGGCTATGCTACTTGTAGTACTCAAGAAGTAATGAAAATCAAGGGACAGGAGCTACAAGGGAGACAGACCTTTCCAGACCATACCTACATTGACCTGCTCCTTCTGACCTGACTCCACCTCCCAAGACCACCTTTTGTTATAAATTTATCAGTGGACTAATCCACTCATGATTATCTATCACTATGATCCATTCACCTCCCAAAGCCACACATGGAGCACTTGAGACTTTTGTGGAAACATCTAAATATAAACCATAATAGATGGGAAAAGGGAATATGAATCTAGACAACCAGACAGAGTCAGAAAATGAGCGTGCCAAATTCATTAACTGTAATGATGTAACTTCTAAGTTTAGCAATTATATCTACATTTTTCATATGACTTTCCCAAAGTAATTTTCGGGTTGTCCTCAAAATTTTTTTTGTTTTGTAGGTTTCAAGGTAAAGAAATTTAATTTAATATATTTAGAGTAGAAGGATCTGCAGCTAAATTGAAAATCCTAAAATGGTCACCCTGTCACCATTTCTGAAATAAACCCTACCTTTGTTTGAATCTATTAAGCCCCAGTAACAAGCATGATTATATAATTGTAGTTCAGCAGATCACGATCCTCATTTAGTGGTTACCAGATGTGATTAGATTTCAAGATTACTGCTGTCCCAACAACAGAATATAAAGTCGAGCAAGGAAGTATGTTACTGTGGTCATATACCGATGTTCTTTTATCTTTGTTTTTGTTTTGTTTTGTTTTTTGCAGCACTGGGGATCGAACTCACAGCCTTGCACCTGCCAGACAGGCGCTTAAGCTGCTGAGCCAAACTCCCAGCGATGTTCTTTTATTTTGATGAAGATTCTTGAGTGCTGATGCACAATAGAACCTGAATAAATTAGAAAGCAGCAAGCTCATGCTTTTTAGCTCTTCTCAAAAGATGAATTCCTCACTACATGCTGTTTCATGTGATCTTCCAACTGCAGGCATAATCACTTCTGTGAGTAGCAACTAAAGTTTCATGACACCGTGTTCACTCACAAGGATCCTTTGTGCTGCTTGTATGCACATTAAATAGCAAATTAAATGATGTCAACTTGAAATTTTCATTATCATCAGTCTTTCAGCATAGACTAACAATTGCAAACTACTGTAGCACACACAGTTTCATTATTGTGGGTTACAATTACTTTATTATACCTTAAAATACGTGTTAGGGAGATATAAAGAAATACACCTAGCTCCCTGGAGATGATACTTTTAAAGATCCATTGGATTGACCACCTCGCTATGCTATCATGATGTTTTCAATTTAGGGCATGATTTTTTTCATCATACTACTGCCGGTTTCAAACTCCTATGTGGCTTACAGTTTGTCCTCAAGCTGAATTCAATTTCCTGATACTGGATGGCAAAGGTTTCAACTTTCTTGTTTATCTTCACTAAAAGTTTCTATTTTCCACTCTGCTATGTCCCAAACTGAATTATTTTTGCCTTAGTTTTCATATTTGCCATTACTTATCCTTAAGAAGCCCAATTTATCTTGTTATACCAATTAACATTTTATTTACATTAAAGGCCAAGGAGAATTGCCCTTTAAAACATCATCGTAAATGTTTTTCACTTATCAATATAAATATTCCCCTGATCATAGTACAGTACCATAGTTTTCAACCTCAATCACCCATGGAGTACCAGGACCATATGCTAATCCAGTTTCATCAGAATGTCTGGGGCTGGGATGTAGTGAGAGTGCCTGCTCATGTTCCCCCAAATGACTCTAATACACTGAAAAGTATGGTAACCAGTGTCTCAAATTGTTTCTCAAATCTTAGTATGTATAAAAATGGAGGCCCCTTTGCAAGTACTCTTTCTGGACCCGTGACAGTTACTAATTTTGTCTTTCCCAGCTTTTGTATTTTAAAAAACATAGGCATTTAAAAATGTCACTTAAGACTTCAATTTTCCTAAAATAAGAAATGACCTCTTTCTTTATCTTTTAACCTTTATGTTGTGTTACAAAATAAACTGAGGATCTTCCTTAATATGACAGCTTTTAGAGGTGGCCAAGTTGGAACTAACGTCATACTGTTACTGTGTTGTATTACCTTTATGGTGAAAACAGTGCCATATTTAGTTCTAGGCAAACACAGAAAATTTCTGATATATTTCTAAAGTTCTTTGGCTAGAACGTTTGGTCAAACCCAGGGAAGGAGAGTCATGACACTGGCAGGACCCTGAAATTTAGCACTGAATGGTTGGCTCATTAACCCATTAATCATGCATAGCTATTGGTTACTGTGTTGGTTATTTTTTTCTCATTGCTGAGACAAAATCTCTAACACCCGAAATTGAGATAGAAAAGGTTTATTTAGCTCACAGTTTGTGGAGATTGCAGTCTGTAATTAGCTGGCTCCAAAGCAGGGTAGCATGATGAGGGGCAACACTTCATGTGAACAGAAGTAGCAAAAGAAACAAGAGCAAAAGGTGTGTGGTGGGAAGCAAGCCTCTTTTTCACCCTTATATTGTATGCAGGCTGTCTGCCCACACCATCTCCATGCCCTACTCTTGCACAAGATGAGGATGATTACAAAGAAGGACCCTGGTTTCTTGCTGAGTTGCTTAAACTTCTAAACTTCTCAAGTTGACACAATGTATCAGTCATTGCAGCTACTTTTGTGAAAGTTAATATGGACAAAGATACAAACATCTGTATGAACAGAACTCTTCAATACAGCAGGAAATGCAGTGTTTCATCAGATGTTTTAGCTTTTTGGAATACGCCAAAAACAGTGGATAAGCACAGACCATAGCAGGCACATACCCAAGAGAGTCTCATTAAAGTGTTTACTGCACCACTTCATTTTACCACATCTGAACAACTTTGTCAAAAGAAATGTGCCAGTGCTTCACTTGTAGTATTCAGTGATAGCTCTAGATGTCTGGCCTAACAGAAGTAGGACATGCCGGCACTCAGAGTATGATTAGCAGAAACTGCAATGTCTGAATATCCGGAGGAATAACAGGACATGCCCATTGCCTGTGGTATCCAGTAACTGCAGGCACTTACATGGATACAGAAGTTAACACATAAGGACTGTCACATATAAATCAGTATGATTTTTGCTGGCAAGTGGAGGTCTCATGTAAGTATATAGGAAGAGAAAGCATGGAAATCTACTTTCTGTTTTTTTCCCTTTAGTATGCTACCATTTGAACTTGTGGTGTACTGGAGTCTGAAAGATTTCTACTAATCAGAAAAGATGAATCTATTCAACATATTTTCAGTCAGCAATCTTTAAATACGATGTGGTTATTGTTAACATTATTACCTGTTAAGTTGTGAATAAATTATGACTGTTAAAGGGCACAGTTTAAGGAATCAATCTTCTGCAGTTTCAAAAACCATGTTTTATATACCTATCTGTTTGAATGTATACATTTTGTGTTCCCTGATTTACAGAAAACAGAATATGACTGTCTTTTTAGTCAGAATGTATTCTGTAACTCTATAATATTTACTTAAATTGAATCAAGTGTTTCTCCTTTTTGTAGTGTTGGGGATCAAACCCTAGGCCTTGTGAATGCTAGGCAAGTGTTCTACTACTAAACTATACCTCCAGCCCTTTAAATCAAGTTTGATTTTGTCTCTATTAACCAATAAAATGAGAAATATTTTCTTACAGCATAGTCTGAATTTTTAAATTTTGGTATTTTTCTATATGACTATCAAGTGCCATATAATGACTTCCAACTGACAAAACCCATTCTTAACAGTAAGAGAAATTGTCCAGGTTTCTGCTATTTTGAAGTATAATCACCGTTTTAAGTTGTTAATAGTATTTATTTCTTTATTTAGGTACTTGGGAGTGAACCTAGAATTTATGCACCAAACTATACCGCATCTATTTTTACTTTTATTTTTGAGACAGGGTCTTGCTCATTTGAACAGTATACCTTGAACTTGTGATCCTCCAGCATCACATTGTCAAGCAGCTGGAAAATAGGTGTGCACCATCATCCAGTTCCATTATTTATTTTTTTAAATTTTAGCGATAAGACACTTAACATGAGATCTACTGTATTAATAGATTATTAAGTGTAGGATACAGTATTGTTATCTAAAAGCACAATGTTTTACAGTATATCTCTTTAACTTACTCATCTCTGGTAATTTTTTTGTAGCAGGAATTGAACTCAAGACCTTGCACTTGCCAGGCAGGTGCTTGTGCCACTGAGCTATAACCCCAGCCAAACTACTCATCTTGATTAACTGAAATTCTATACCAACTAACTGGCAGCTTTCCATTTCTCCATTCTTTAAGCCCCTGGCAAATAGAAACCTATTATTTATTTCATAAGTTTATCTATTTTAGACATGTTTCATCGGAATCATGCAATATTTTTCTTTGTGAATGACTTATTTCACTAATCATAATGTCCTTATATGGCAGGATTTTCTTTTTTGTATTTGGGATAATTATATATATAACATTTTTGCCCATCCATCCATTGATGAACACTTAGTTTGTTTACACATTTTGACTTTTGTGGTTAGCACTGTAATACACATGGATGTACTAGTATCTCTTTTGGATCTTCATTTCAATTATCTTCTATGCCTGTAAGTTAGACTTCTAGGTCATATTGTGGCTCTTCCTCTCATTCCTTGGGTTGCCTTTTCACCCTGTTAATTGTTTCTTTTGCAGTCTAGCATTTTAGTTCGATATGGTCCTTGTCTATTTTTGCTTTTACTACTTTTGCTTTTGACATGCTATCCATAAAATCATTTCTAATATTGATCTCATAAAGATTTTCTCCCATTTTCTTCAAGAAGTTTTAAAGCTTTGGTTCTTACCTTTAATTGTTTACTCCGTTTTGAGTTAAATATTATGTAGATTATAATATATACATCCAACTTAATTCTTTTGGGTGTGGCCAACCAATTTTTCCAACACCATTTATTGAAGAGACTCTCTTTAATATGTATTCTTGATACTCTTGTTGAAGATCAGTTGACAATATAGGTATGAGTTTATTTCTGGACTCTCTATTCTGTTATACTGATGTATATTTCTGTCTTTATGCTACTAGTATACCATTTTAATTACTGTAACTTTGTAATATACGTTGAAATTAAGAAATGTGGTGTCTCCAGGTTTGTTCTTCTTTGTCAACATTGTTCAACACTTTGAGGTCTCTTGTAATTCCATAAGAATTTTAAGATTGTTTTTCTATTTCTATAGAAATACCATTGAGATTTTGATAGGGATTATATTGACACTTTTTTATTAATTTATGTAGTATGGACATTTTAACAAAATTTTTAAAGATTTAAATATTTTTTAAAATTTTATTGATGCATGTTTTCAGCCCATAATGATGACATTTCTTATGGGAACCTGGTACATGTACATAACACATTGTATGAACATTTCAAAATATATTTTGCACCATATATGTACACTATTATAGTTAGTTGATCAAGAATAACAGACTTTGGGGAAGATGGCAGAGTGGTAAGCAGCAATAAATTAACCTCTCTGATATTCAGAATCCAGATAGGAGAATAACAATTTGGGGAAGAGAAGAAGGAGGGAAGTGCTTCCCTAGGACCTGGTAAGGATCTGAAAGAAAGACTGGAGCCTGCAGAGAAGATGGATCACAATGAAACTGAGGAGATGGACTTCAGCACAGAGGGAGGAAGTAAACTTCACTCTCAACTCCCAACCTTGCTCCTAGCTCACAGCATATGCAAGATGAGAGAGTTGCACTAGTGGAGTGGAACAGAGGATGCTGTGTATTGCCTGTGAGTGATCAGAAGCCTTTTTTAGGGGGGTTCTCTTGAACACAAGACTGGAAGCAGGCATGGGTTGTCATTGTCTCAAGAATGCTAGTCTTAAAATCCCACAACTGAGTGAGTGAGGGCTGCAGAGGTGTCCACAGTGGGGAAACTTGGAAAATACAGCCTGTTGTTGGATGAAAGCTAGGGTCCTAATCCCCACAACCAGAGGCCAGGAGCAGTCTGAAATTCTGTGGAGGTGAAAATACAGTTAGTGCTCTGCCTCAACCCTATTGTAGCCTTGCAGTGTTTACCTAGCACCCCACACTAATCCTACTGCAGACTTACTGGGGTTACCCAGCACATATCTGGGCTGTGATTTGGACACTACCACAAAACTGTAGATGTCAGACGATAACCACAGACTTGAAGAAACAGAGAATTTTTCTTTTAGTTTTGCTGTTTGTTTCATTGATTTGGTTTTTTACTTTCTTTTCTTGATTGACTGTTATAATTTATTCATGAATATGAACATTGTTGTTAACTTTTTGGCTCATTTCTTTCTTTTGTTTTCTCCTTCTTAGTTTCTCTCTAGTCTTTCTTAACAGTTACAAGAAGCTTGAGTAATCTTCTTTTTTTCTTCAGTCTTATTTCTAGCAATTTTCTCTTCATTTCTTTCTCTATTTTTCCTCCTATGCTCTTTTAAGTTTTCTCCCCTTAGGGTAAAGTTGCTTTCTTTAGAGGATATTAACTATGTATAATTTCCTGGTTTGTTTGAATTTTTGTTATATAGCTATAAATCTTGTTCCTATGGTTCAAGGTGGCAAAGTACTACTTATGATAATTTGTCAGTTTCCAGGCTGTGCTTCATGATATTGTTAGTACTGATTGTACTACTTTTACAAAGTGTCATAGTTGTTGTAATCTATTGTTCTTCTTTATGTGCCGCGATGTTTTGTGGTCATAAATAATACCATAGTACAGTACCGAAAAACTGGGCACTAGGACAAATAGGCAGCAACTTCTCATCCCCAATAAATTGAAGAGGTAGAATCTTGAGACATATTTAAAAGCCAAAAGTCAGGTACACTTGTAAGATATCTCTGAAAAGTAGTCATTTCCTAAGGAGTCTTGATACTAGCAATAAAGGTACTTACTATAAGCAATTTACAAGTATCAACACATAAAACAAATTTTTAAAAATAGAAAATGAGAAGACACAGAACTAAGATGAAACTCCAGATCTTCAGTTCCACCACAGCAAGTCCAGGGAGCAGTGGGGTGGAAGAAATCAAAATCTACCCATCTAAACTTTCTGAAAAGGTAGTGGTGAAAGTATCAAAGTGATAAATGATGCTCTAGGAAAAATAAAACCAGAAATAATTTCTCAGATAACGAAAGAGATGATGACTATAATGAAGAACATGGTTAGTGAAGCTAGAGTAGACACAGATTAAAAAATAGAGGCAGTTAGGAAAATGATGGAAACTATGAATGACCAACATAGGAAAGAAATGGATGCCCTAAAACAGATACAAATATTCAGGGGATTACAAATTCTGTTGAAAGTGTATACACAGCACACTCAACCCATGTGAGGACAAAATATGAGATCAAGAAGACAAGTGTGTAGTAAACAAGCATCACAAGAAAGAATTATTAAAAATAGCAAGGTAGTATGGAAAATTGATCCAAGAGCTTATAGATGATGCAAAGAGAAATAACACAAGAGTATTCAGAACTAATGAAAAATCAGGTCATAATATAAAGGATATAAAAAACCTGTTCACAGAAATAATGGCAGAAAATTCCCAACCATAAGAAAAATGTCTGACAAACAGAAAAGTGAGGCATACAGTTTTCAATTCTTCATAATTAGAAAAAAATCTACAATAAGGGATGTGTTAGTCAAGATTTCAGAAAGTCAAAATAAGAACAGAATATTAAAAGCTGTTGGAGTAAAAATGCCTATCAACTGTAAAGGAAAGCCTGTTAGTATCATAGCAGACTTCTCAAAACAAGCCCTTAAATCAAGGAGAGCTTGGAGTGAAGTATTTCAAATATTAAATAAAACAATTCTTACCCCAGGTTGAAACACCATATAAAAAATGCTTTAAATTTTGATGGATAAATAAGATTCTTCCATGACAATGAACACCTGAAAAAACTCTTGACAACCAAACCAGTACTCTAAAATAAAATAATAAAGGATATTCTAGAAAGAGATAATGAAGACTACAATTCCACGAACCCCAATGGAATGAATTCACCAGGCAAGGCAAACAGTTAAAAAGAGGGGAAAGAAAGGGAACCAACACCAGGAAAATATGACAAGGATAAGTCAGTACGTATCATTTATAACCATCAAGTTGTAAATGGTCTCAATTCACCAATCAAAAAAAACACTATGTTGACAGAATAGATCAAGAAACAAAACCCAACAATATTCTGCATAGTAGAAATGTATTTAACTCAAAATTATTCAGACCTAGAGTCAAAGGATGAAAACAATATTCCATTTGAAAGGAACCCAGTAAAAAAGCTATTTTTAGACAAACTGGATTTCAAGCCTAGACTTGTCGGAAGAGACAAAGAAGGTCACTAAATACTTGTTAAGGGAAAAGTCCAAAAGGAAGAGATAACACTCATAACTTTATTTGCACCAAATAGCAGCACACCCAACTATGTAAAACAAATATTAATGGATATAAGAAATCAAACACTCACTAGCACAACTGTAATGTGGGACCTCAATACCCCATTGTCACATATAGACAAGTCAAACAGACAAAAAGTCAAAAAGAAATATCAGAGCTGAATCAACCTTTAAGCAAACAGACTTAGTAGATATCTCCAGAATGTTCTATCCCACAGCATCAGAAAGCACATCTGTGCATGAGACTTTCTCCATAATGGACCAAATACTAACTCATAAAATATACATAAGTAGATCTAAAGAAATTGAAATTATTCCATTCAAATTATCACCATAGTGCAATACAATTGGAAATGAATAGCAAAAAAATCGTAAGAACCGCATATACACATGGACATTAAGGAACACCTCCCTGAACAACCAATGGGTCATAGATGAAATTAAAGAAAAAATTAGACAGTTTCTATGATTAAGGGATAATGTCAGTACAATATATTGGAATGTTTAGGATGCAATGAAAGCACTCTTATGAGGGAAATTAATACCAGTGAATTCCCAAATTAGAAAAACAGAGTGAGCTCAAATAAATAACATAATTCTGAAGGTCAAGATAAAGAAATACAAATTAAAACCGAAGCACATAGAGGGATTACATTATAAATATCAGAGCAGAAATTAATGTTATTGGGATAGAAATACAGTACAAAGAATCAATAAATCAAAGTGCTGATGAAATAAAATAGACAAACCCTAGCCAAACTTATGAAAAAAAGTAAAAACTCAAATTCATGCAATTAGGAATGTAAAAGGGTAAGACATTGACAGATTCTGCAGAAATGCAGATCATCAATACCTACTTTGAGAATGTGTACTCTAGTAACACAGAAAACACAGAAGAAATGGAGAGATTCCTAAATACATATGAATTACCAAAGCTGAATCAAGAAGATATAAAAGTTCTAAGTAATTCAATATTAGACAATGAAATTGAAAAACTAACTATGTCTAAATAAGAAGAGAGGGAAAGGGAATCAGGAAAAAGGAAGAATCAAGAAATATACAGGTACAAATTCCCTATAATGAATGTTATAATTATTTGAATCTAAAGTGTACCAATAAAATTACTTAAAAATAATATTAATACAATTGTAAAACAAACCATCAGAAAAATATTATGTAAAATTCAGTGACATGAACATAACTTATACTGTTGTGCAACACACTATCTCTATCTTGTGCCAGAAATTTTTCAATGTTCCAAAAGGAAACCCTGTACCCATTAGTTTATGAAGTTGGGTACACCATGGTTTGGTTCATATATATTTAAAATTGTTATCTCTTCCTGTTGAATGGCTCTTTTAACCAATATGCAATGTCATTCTTTGCTTCTTTTGATCAGATTTGATTTGAATTTCACTTTGTTTCAAAATAGAACAGCTACTACTTCTTGTTATTGGGTTTCCATTACAGGTGATATTGTTTTCCATTATTTCATTTTTTACTTTTTTATTTTAAACAGATTAAAAGAAAACGAAACAGTAAAAATAAAAGCAGAACAATAAAAATAATATAGGATTTCAAAACAAGATGATAGGAGTTAATAATGGTCACTATATTACATATTGCTATCTTCAAAATAGTTGCTCAGATTACAAGATACAGTCATGTAAAACAGAGCAAACATTATAGGCACTCATTTTCTTTCCATGAACTAATAGCAATAGGAGTATAATTATCTTAATTACCTTGTATGTGTGTATATACATATAAATATATACATACTTTTTCCCCCTTCCTTTTCTCTTTTTCCTCATCCCAATTGTTCTTTCCTTTCAAACAGTTTCTTTCCCTTTCAAAATAATCTACTGTAGAAGATGCTAACTAGCCAACCTTTCTGGAAAGCTGCACAAGCCACGCAAATTCCAGGAAGAGAAAAGTCAGCACCTCCTGTGATCCTACCGGTTCATGGTTTGAGAATAAAACCCCCCAACTCACCAGCTCTCCCCCCACCCCATAAGTAACCCACTGGTTCAGAGGACAGGCCAAGTTGATAGTAACTAAGGTACATAAAGCAACAAAATGCTTGTATTGTTTGTCCTGAGGCCAGTAGTCTGACACTCTCTTGAAAGGATGATATTATACAATATAACCAATATGGGGGATTACTTTCTATCTTGTCATTGAAATCCAATATTGTTCTCACTGTTTTGCTGTGTTCTGATTAATTATTTTGCCTTATTTAATATTCCATTTTCAATGGTTATATGCTGTTTTGTTTTGGGCTTGATTTTGCTATGCTTGATGGAATGGACAAATATTGTGAAGAAAACAAGTTATACTATAGTAGCTATTGCTGTTTTCCTAGTATCCTGCTTTGAAGTTCTGTACCAGTTTTGCTGCTTTGTTTTGATTGGCTTTGTTCTGTTTTGTTTTGTTGGATTTTACTATCTTTAAAATAAAAAAATTAAAAAAAGAAAATAATCTATTGTAGATTGAGGATCTTATTTACTCTTTCAGTTTTTTACATGAGAGAGACAATATGATGTTTACACGTGCAAGACTGATTTATTTCACTTATGAGTATATTTTTAGTTGCATCCATTTAACTATAAAAGCCTCCAATTTATCTTTCTTTGTTGCTGAGTAGTACTCCATTGTATAAAAATACCACATCTTTTTTTATCCATTCCTCTGCTGATGGGCATTTGGGTAGTTTACAAGATCTAGCTATTACAAATTGTGCTGCTATAAACATGGGTGCACACATATTGATGTAGTATGATGCTCTTAATTCTTCTGGAAAAATACCCAGAAAGAGAATAGCTGGGTCAAAAGGGACCTCTAATCCTAGGAGTCTCTATACTGATTTCCACAGTGATTGTACCAGTCTACACTCCCACCAACAGAGGAGAACTGTTCTTTATTCCTCACAGCCTCACCAGCATTTGCTGCTGGTTGATTTCTTGATGGTTGCCATTCTTTCTGGAGTGAGGTGGAATCTCAGTGTTGTTTTGATTTGCATTTCTTGAATAACCAATAATACTGAACATTTTTTCCACATGTTTGTTTTCCATTTGTGTTTATTCATCTGAGAAGTGTGTGTGTATCTCAGATGCCCATTTTTGACCTAGGTCTTTGAATTTGGGGGAACTGATTTTTTAAAATTCTTTATGCATTCTAGATAGAAGTCCTTTCTCTGAGGAACAGCTGGTGAAAATGTTTTGCCAATCCGTGGGTTTTCTTTTCACTTTGTGGGTGATTTATTCTGATACGCAAAAACATTTTAATAAGATGAGATCCCAGTTGTTGATTCTGTGAAGTACTTCCCAAGCAGTTTGGTTTTTGTTTGTTACCTCTCTGCCTACCCATAAGTCTTCAACATTTCTTTGTACTTTGTCTTCCAGCAAATTTAGTGTTTCTGTTTTAATATTTAGATCTTTGATCCATTTTGACTTTAGTTTACTGCATGGTGACTGACACCGATCTAGTTTTAGTCTTCGGCATGTGGAAAGCCAGTTTTTCCAGCACCATTTATTAAAGAGGCTATCTTTCCACCAATGAACATGTTTGGCCCCTTTGCCAAAAATAAGGTGGCTGAGTGTGTTTGTAGTTGTTTCTGCATCGTCTATTCTGTCCCCTTGATCCTCAGGTCTGTTCTTTTACTAGTGCCATACTGACTTTATCACACTAGCTTTGTAGTATAATTTCAAGGATTGTGATGCCTCCTGCCTTACCCTTGTTGCCCAGGATTGCCTTTGCTATTCTAGGTCTCTTTTGTTTCCAAATGAATTTTAGGAATCTTTTGAGATGTGTGAGGTGTGCTAATGGTATTTTTATCGGGATTGCATTAAATCTATATCATAATTTTGGGAGTATAGTCATTGTCACAAAGCTTATTTTTACTACCCATAAACAAGAATTATCTTTCCATTTTCTGAAATCCTCTTCAATTTCTCCTTTCAGAGTACTGCAATTCTCAATGTATAAATCTTTTACTTCTTTATTAGATTGATTACTAAGTATTTCATTTTTTGAATACTATTATGAAGTGTGTGGTTTCCCTAATTTTACTCTCAGTGAGTTTGTTGTTTGTTTAAAGGAATGCTATTGATTTTTGATTGTTGACTTTATATCCAGCTATGCTACTGAATTTGGTCATTAAATCTAGAAGCTTTTCAGTGAAGATTTTGGGGTCTTCTATGTAGCATATCATGTCATCTGCAAATAGTAACAATTTAACTTCTTTTTCTATCCTCTTTCCGTTTATTTCTCTCTCTTGTCTAATTGCACTGACTAATGTTTCCAGAACTGTATTCAATAAGAGTGGGCATCATGGGAATCTTTGTCTCGAATCTGATTTTAGGTTGAAAGATTTCACATTTTGTTCATTTAATATGATGTTGACTATTGATTTGTCATAGATGACTTGTATCAGATTGAGTTAAACAACAACTATTCCAATTTTCTGTAGGATTTTGTTTTGTCATGAATGTGTGCTGGATTTTATCAAAAGCTTTCTCTGTATCTATTAACATGACCATGTGATTTTTTTCCTTTGGCTTTGTTGATATGGTGTATTACACTTATTGATTTGCATATGTTGAACTATCCCTGCATTCCTGGGATGAATCCTATTTGGTCATGGTGTATAATCTTTTTGATGATTTTCCATATTCTTTTTTCTAGTATTTTATTAAGGGTTTTTGCATCTATTCTCATTAGACATTGACTTGCAGCTCTCTTCTTTAATTGGGTCTTTCTCTGGTTTTCATGTCAGGGTAATACTTGCCTCCTACAATGAATTAGGGTGAATAGCTTCCCTTTGAATTTCATTAAAGAGTTTGAGAAATATTGACATTAAATTGTCTCTTAAATTTCTTGTAGAATTCAGCTGTGAATTCATCGGAACTTGGGCTTTTCTTTGTTGGCAAGTTTTTAATTATATTTTCAATTTCATTAACTGATTTTGGGTTATTAAAAATTTTATATATTCTTGATCCTGCTTTGGTAGTTCATATGTTTCTAGGAATCTGTCCATTTCTTCTGTGTTTTCAATCCTATGAGTAAAAATTTTCTGAGCAAGTATGATGATCTGTATTTCCACAGAATTTGTAGTAATTTCGCCCTTTTCACTGCTTATTGCATGAATTTGTGTTTTTTTCTTTCCTTTTCCTCTTTTTTGATAAGGTTGGCTAGGTGTTTATCAATTCTATTTATTCTTTCAAAGAATCACCTCTTCGATTCATTAATTCTTTGAATTGTTTTCTTAGTCTCAATTGTGTTAATTTCTGCTCTGATACTTATGATTTCCTTCCCTCTTTGAGCTTTGGGCTTGACTTGTTTTTTTTTTTTTTCCTAGAAGTCTGAGGTGCAGCATTAGGCTGTTTGTTTGTGCTTATTGTGTTTTCCTGATGTGAGAATTCACAACTATTATTTCCCTCTGAGGACTGCTTTCATTGCATCCCATAGATTCCGGTAAGTTGTATTTGCACTTTTGTTTGATTGTATATCTTGTTTAATTTCTTCTTTATTTTCCTCTGTGACCCTTTGGTTGTTCAACGGGGTGCTGTTTTGGTTACTCTTTACTCGTTGCTGAGACAAAACACCTGACACCCCAAATTAGGGAAGGAAAGGTTTATTTAGCTTACAGTTTTTGGAGGTTTCAATCCACAATCAGCTGGCTCCAAGGCAGGGTGACATGGCACAGGAATAACACTTCAATGCAGCAGTCAAACAAAAGCAGCCAGAGTAAAAGGAGGAACTGAGCAAGCCTCTGCTGCTCCTTTATATAGTACACAGGACACCCCCCTCCAGGGTGGGTGAAGCTTCACAAACATCCTTGCCTTCCTTTGCACAGGATGAGGATGTTTACAAAGTAAGACCCCTGGCTCCCTCCTGAGTCTCCCAGTTAAACTTCTGACCTACTCAAATTGTAACAATGACCAGGTAACTGTGCTTTACAC
>RJWM01001093.1:0-16825 GCA_004363535.1 Dasyprocta punctata | reverse complement strand
GGTGCCCTTTAATTTCCATGTGTTAATGAAGCTTTTGCAGTTTCTTTTGTCATTAATTTGCAATCTCATTGCACTACAGTCAGATAATATACAGATCATTCAAGTTCCTTTGCATTTACTTAAGCATGTTCTGTGGGCTAGTATATAGTCTGTTTTAGAGAATGTCCCATAGGCAGCCAAGAAGAATGTGTATTCTGATGTCGTTGGGTGGAACACTCTGTGCATGTCTACTATGTCTATTTATTCACAAGTTTGATTCGGTTCTGTTATTTCTTGGCTGATATTTGTGTCTAGTTGATTGTTTCTTTGGGACAATGGGATGTTAATGTGCCCCATTAAAACTGTACTGTTACTTATTTGATTTTTCATGTCTATTAATATTTTTCTTGCATAGTGGGTGCCCCCATATTTGGTGCATATATATTTATGATTGGTATCTCTTCCTCTTGAAGTTTTCCTCTGACAGGTATATATAGTGACCTACTTTATCTGTTTGATCAGTCTTGGTTTGAAGTTCACATTGTCTGCGAACAGAATAGCTATCCTTTCTTTTTTCTGGGTTCTCGTCACATGGGGTATCATTTTCCATCTTTTGATTTTCAGTCTATGAATTTCCTTTTGAGTTAAAAGTATTTCCTGTTTGCAGAATATTGTTAAATTTTGTTTGTTCTCCAGGCCAGCCCGATGTAAAGACCTAGCTTCTTCCCATTTGGGTGCCCTGTCCATAAGCGGGCCTCACTGAGTGTTGTTGATGACTGTGAGTCTCTGGGCATAGATTCTCAGTCCCTTGATTCTCAGAGATTGTTCCTGTGTGTGGGTGGGTAACTGTGTGCAGACTCCAGGATCCCATGGGCCTCAGAGTTGATTCCTTGGTGTGGGTAGGCTGCTGGGTGCAGACTTTAAGTCCCCACAGACCTCACCAAGTGTTCCTGGTTGACTGTGGGTGACTGGGCACAGACTCTCAGTCCCCACAGGTCTCACTGAGGGTTCCTGGATGACTGTGGGTCACTGTGTGTGGATTCTCAGTCCCTATAAGCCTTAGAGATAGTTCCTGGGTCCATCCTTTGATTTTTCAGTCTATAAATTTCTTTTCCTGTTAAATGTGTATCTTGCTTAGAGCATACTATTGGATTTTGTCTCTTGATACATTCTTCTGGTCTCTGTCTTTTGATTGGTGAATTAAGTCCATTTACATGAATAGTTACAATTGATAGGTATTCGTTTATCTCTGCCATTGTATTATTTTCTCATTGCTGTTTTGTTTTGTTTCCCCACTACTTAGTTGATTGCCCTGCAAGATGCATTCATTTTATTGGACCTTATGGCATTGCTGCTTTCATTATCTCTTTTAAGGATATCCTTCAGAATTTGTTTGGAGTGATGGTTTGGTGATCATGAATTTCTTTAGTTGTCTTTGAATTTTGAAGGTGACTGGGTGTGTAACTATAGATTGAGTGTGTAATACTTGGATTAGCGGTGTAGATAACAGAAGCCACCAATCAATGGGTATGGGTGCCACCAATCAGTAGGTTTGTAGCCTGGATGGGTATATAAAAGGACTAAAAGAAAGCAGGCCTGCTGCTGTAGCTGCTTAGTATTTTTTTTTTTTTTGCCTTCTCCCTGCCACATTCTGGGCTGCTTCTTCTCTGCAATGCCGCTCTCCTATACCACTCTGCCTTTGTGACAGCTAACTGTGGACTGACACGTCTATAAACTGTGAGCTAAATGAACTTTTAGTTCCTTAACTTGTGAGTGTCAGGTATTTTGTCCGAGCAATGAAAAAATAACTAAGATACCAGGTTTTCTCTATCCCTACTAGATATCTGGTGTGTTAAAAAAGTGAAATTTTTGTCCCCAATATCGTATGTTTTCTTCACCAAAAATATTTCTGGTGCTCTGAAGTTTTGCCAATCTTTTTCAGGGATTTAGCTTATTACATTTCATTACTGCTTCACAGTAGACTCTTCATACTTGTTAGGTCACTCAATAAATATATAATTCTCAAAGAGGTATTAATTCAATCCCTCTTCAGCACTAGTCCTAGTCCTTTAGATTAACTCTTAGTCTCTATTGGATGTATGGAATTAATCTAATTGGCACATGTTTCTTAGGACTATTTGTTATGGATATTGTTTTTCTCTTCAACCAGTCTATCTTTCCATTTGTATCTCCTTTTCCAATTCATAGCCTGTACTATTCAAGAATCTCATAGACTCCACACAATAGACAGCAATCGAAATTGACCTCAAAATGAAGGTGAATTCTCTGGACTTACATTGTGGAAAATTCAAAAGAGTTCAGTTTCCACCCCCCTTTTTTTTTTATCTTACCATTGATTTTATCTATGCCTCCTTGGTTCTTAAGCAGACTTTATTCATTTGTTAGCTGATCAGTGACACTACCCAAAGTACTATTGTGATTAACTAGTTTGTTTTTCTTTGATTAACTATAACAAAAATCCTAGGTAGTATTCATTGGATTAGCTTGACTCATATGTCAGTCTTGTATTAAGCAAGGAAACATAAGCCTATTATGCTTGTTCTACCCTGAGATAGAAGATTGTGTCATCTCCATTCAAACTACATGAAACTAAGGAAAGAAAGGAACACTCAAAAAAACCAGAAATATTCTTATTAAAAAAGGAAATAGGATATTGATCACATAAAACAGCAACACTTTAGTATTTTCAGTATATGTTTATTGCCTCCACACTTCATAGATAATTTAAATTCTTCAATCAATCTTCACTTAATATAGTATTGTTAGTATCCTTCATTAACAGAGGGAGTACACACTAACATCAAATATTACCTGTTTCGCTAATTGGAACAAGAACTAGTAATATTTTTAGATCATTTTGTACATGAGATACTGTGAATAAAGGATTACCATCGGGCCTGGATTAATACAGATTTGACTGATAATGACCTTGAACTCTTCAGGGTAGTTTCCTTGGAAACAGTAAAGATAAATAGGGAATATTACGTCTGCCTTCTTTGTTGTGTACAGCTGTGTTGGTGTTGATGGAGTTCTATCTTGGCATGTAAGGCTCTGGCATATGTGTCTATGTCAGTATAAATGATTGTTTGTGCCACCTATGTGTCAAACTAACCCATCAATGCCTTGCTGTTTATACTCCAGAAGGGCGATAGTGAAAAGAATTTGTGTACAAATATTCTTTGTTTATTGACTACTCAGATTTAACAACCAAGGTGCGCTATTTGAACTTACAGCTCACTGCTCCTACTTATGACCTGTCATTTTTGGTATAGTTCTATGAAACTTGTTTTTAGAGCTGCAATGTCTTTTTTTGCATAGTTCACCTGGTTTATACAATTGTGCAATTTTTCCTGATTGTGTTGTACAGAACAGTAATGTAGTTTTAGCGTCTGTTATACATTACGGTACTGCTTGTAAAAGTTACACATAAAACCAAAGTCATCAAATTTGGTTTCTTTTGACCATTTGTTTTTTTCTGAATATTGTAATGTACATACTAAATACAACTGCTCTTTTAAGAACACCATCTCAGAAATGGATTTCCTTCATTAAACAAGAAGTGTGTGTACTTGGACAGATGCGGAACCTGCCAGTGAGGTACTAATAATCTACTGGCCTTATTTTCTAACTTATTCTATAAAACTTTGTAAATGGAACATCAGATTCAAACTATTTCTTTTATGTTATGAGTTGTGTTGCTATCAAGTCTACAATTAAAACTACAGTCAAACCCATAACTATAGTTGTGCTATAGTTATATATGCTCCCTGAACTTTACCTACAACAACTTACTTTTTGATTATGAATTAGTTTTTTAATTTGGTATTGTTTGAAGACTTCCAGATAAAAGCATATACCCTGTTTTCCCTATAATCCGTCAAAATTTGGAAACTTGCACTATTTGTCTTTCTGACAGTATTAAAAAGTTTGTTCTTTTCTCTTTAACATCTTTCTTAAAAGTTTTCTTTTTTCTCTTGACTGAGATTTCCACCCACAAAGGATTAGCTAAATCCTTTGTAAGGCACTTTTCTTACTACCTATAAAAGCATTGTGTTCTCTGTCTTCCTAATTGGAAACCATCCATCTGGAAGTTCTGAAGCTTGAATATTTTAATGGCGAGCTCTCCTTTTTAAAGTGTATGACTTTGCTGATATAGGTAATTGCTTTTTCAGGCACAGATGATTTGAGAAGCAAGCATCAGAAGTAGCTATCAACCTATGAAAATTGTTCCTTTGCTTAATATTCATATTATATTTAATGAATCATAATGTATATTGTAATTAAGGTGAAACTGTTGTTATAATCTTAGTTTATGAAGATGAAATAATATTTAAATCAGATTTATCAAAATTCAGGGGTCTAAATAGTCGGGATAAAAATACATGCTTGTTCAATTTAAGTTTATGTGGTATAGACCACACCTTAAAGGGAGCACATGGTAAATAGCCAGCACTGCATTAAAATGCTCACAGGAAAATATGAATTTATTAAAAATTTATTAAAAATGTGGAAATGCACCTATGTACAGATACTGAGAAATGCAGTGATTGGGTTTTTCCTATGTAATGGGCAAGATACAACCTGTGTTCATTCTTCTCAGGGGTGCATGTTTTAGCTAGTCCAGGAGAGACTAAACCATGATAATGATGCTGCTAGATAAATTCTTAGATAGAATATGAATTTAAGAAGCAACTACATACTTGTAATATTAATGACAAGTTTTAGAAAGACTATTAGAATGTTTAAATTTTTATCTGAACTTCAATTAAAACATTTACAATACTATAAAGGGTGCTTTTTTACTCATAAAACCTTTATTGATGAATTGCTAGTATCAGGGAATTATTCCTGTTCTTGTAAGCTGCTTCTGTAGCCTAGAGTTGATCCAATGGGTGTATTTTGCTGATTATTTTAGTATTTTGTTATGTAGTGCAAGATTAAAAAGTGCTTTGAAAGTTTTTTTTCTATTACTATTTCACATTCAATTACATTTTTTTGGAATGCATTGCTTAAACAGGAAAACTTGATATTCAGAATCCAATTAATGTATATAAGAATTATCATTACCAACAGGAGAGAAAGGCAAAATATTTGTTTAGATACAGTTTATTAGTGTCATATACCTTCAGTAAGTAGTGTAATAGAGAGATTACGAAGTCTGGGCTACTTGGGTTCAAATTCCAGCACTGACAGCACCTGTGTGTGACGTTAGGCAAATTACTTAGTGATGTTTTTCTTATCTATAAAACAGAGAGAAAAATAACACCTACCTTATCATATCATTTTAAGTAGTCAATAAATATTATCATTGTAGAATAATGTGATATTTTCTTTTTGTTCTGTATTTTTACAAGTCAATCTTTAAAATTCAACAAGTCAAATAAAAAAAGGTTTAGTTTCCATCAGATTAGATCTCTTAATGTGTCATATCAGTTATATTACACTGCTTTTCCTCTTTTGTTTTCAAGATAAGACAATTTGTATGACTCCATTTTGAATTGGAACAACATAAATGTGTAATAAAGTATTCAGGAACTTGTTTACATTTAATATAATTGATTAATTCACTTATTCATTAGAAAGATGTTACAGTACAATATGCCATTTCTCTGAGGTATGCAAAGAGAAATATCTGGACTCTTTCTATCTATTAAGGGAGGAAAAATTTAGGCATATCACTAAAAATATTTTGCAAATGGTAAACAGTAACTATTTCTTTGTAATAGGTTGGAGACTTTATGACTTATTTGGGGCATGGAGGTTTATTCACATCGCAGGATACTGGGATCAATTTTACATGAGTGTGAAATTTTGAAGTCAGTACACAAGATATTATTTGAAGTCAGATGTAACTTTCATCATTGTTAGTATTGAAGGAGTTGTGTTTTTGCTGGAAATTCTATCTTACAGAAACCTTTTTCTCCATTTTTAGAAGAGCACTCTTTTTTCGGTTCACCAACAGATTACGCAGTTGGTTTATATTTAAAAGTCAGACTAAATGAAAACACATGTATTTAAAATTGAAATTGCTCTCATTAACAGCAAGAAGCTTACACGAATAGAAGAATCCAGAGATAAGACAGATTAAAGGGAGGGCAGATTTATAGTATCTACGGATCCCTTATTTTTGGCACATTTAGGTTAATGTAGTAACTAACAGAATCCCTCGTACTGTCATAATTCTCTCTCTTTCTCTCTCCCTCCCCCCCATCCATTCTTCCTAGTTGCCCTGAGTGAATATAATTGAATGACTTAAAATTAAGTGCATATTTGTTATATTCCAGCAGGATAATTTAAGGACAAACATACACAGCATGGAAGAAATGCGTAGGATTATGATCAGAAAATATGGTAAATATTTCAGTGTTAAAATTTTATTAAAGTAGAAGACACTTTGCCATTAATTCCCCTCAAAGTACTCATGCTTCTCCACACTACAAACATATTTATTCTATTGTTCTTGTCACTTTCTGAAACAATTCTTTAAATTCTCTTTTGTGAGTGTATTTACACCATCACAGCTACCTCAATGTCCTGAATGAATACAAAATATATGCTTGTCATGGGCATTTTGACTTTGGAGAAGAGACGGAATTTGTCTAGTGTTGCCATAAAAGGTCAATCGACAAGGAGTATGTGTGTCAAAAGCTACTGTGAATGGTTAAGTAAGATTTATTGTAGTGAAAACACATTGCCATTAATCTCCCCAAATACTCTTCCTTGCTTCAAACACACTTATCATATTATTCTTGGCCAAGTATCTTTTACTGTAATAAGTCTTTACAAAATGTAATCATTCATGTATTTCCCTATCACCTCTTGGAGCACACTCAAGGATTTAACCCAGTGTAGTGCCCCAACATCCCAATCTTTTTGCCTTGTTTTATATACATGAGTCATAATTCATTGTTGGACAATTTACTTTGTATAGAAAGAAAATGTCTAAAATGTAAACCAGTTTAAAAGTAAATCACTTCTTCCCTTTCATTATAATGCTCTAGAACTCTAATTCCAGCATGGAAGAGACCTTATGTCCTGTGAGAAGCGCAGAGCTAGAAGACCAGCTTAGTTTCACTTCATGGGGGAGAATGCTATTTCTAATATAAAAATAATATCTAAGTTGGTTTATTTGGACAATTTCTGGAGAATTGTGCTATAGACAGGTATTGACTGACAGAAACCATTCTTTCCCAAGTATATACTTAATCATCATATATATATGAGATTTAGACACTTTATTTTAGTAATTTAAATTAATCTCTTAAAATCTCCATAGAGAACGTGCTGAGCTGTCATCTTTCTGCACACCAGCCTTGATCTTTTTTGTTTTCTAAATTACTTAGGGTATGTGAGGAAACAGTGATGATAACCACAATTAATTCTAATGGATTCATTGTTCACTTACTATAAATGACACTTGAAACTTCATGTTTTGTCTGTCTATAAAGGTAAATTATTGGTATCTGGGTAACACCTGTACCATTCTTTCAACTTTTCTGTCTGCAAATGTTAAAGTACTGAAAAGTACAAGCTTAGGCTTATGAAAGCAGAGCCTATTTGTTGGTAATCTAGTACAGGTACTTGTAAAAATTTGAATTAAATGTGGTATCTGCTTTTTAAAATTTTGTTGAAATTTTATTATTTGAGATAGATTTTACATTTTTATGGGGTACATTATGGTAACGATACATGTATATAATGTGTAATAAAATTAGGGTTATAAGCATTTCTAGCTCTTCAATATTAATCATTTCATGTTCTGGGAATTTTGTATTTTTCTACTTATTTTAAAATATAGTTTTAATAAATTATTCTGCATAGATATGTCTAATTTTGCCAGTGTCATTTACTGAAGAAACGACTGCCATTGCTCTACTGTATAGTCTTAGCTCTTTTGTCAAAAATCGGTTGTGTGAGCTCATATTAATTTGTAGGCTCTCTGTTTTTATGAGAGTGCCATGATGTTTTGGTTATGACAATTTTGTGGTGTTTTGAAATCAGGTATTGTAATACCTCCAGATTTTGCTGTTGTTGTTCCTCAGGAGTGTTTTGCCTATTTGGGGTCTTTGTGATTTCTTACGAATTTTAAGTTTGTTTTCCTACTTCTATAAAGAATTTCATTGCTATTTTGATGGGAATTTCATTAAAGTTATGGATCACATTTTGACTATTAACCACTTTGCAATCCAATTATTTAAATACAAGTTGACAAAAAATTATACATTTTATTCGTTGATTTTTATAAGATGATATAACAGGAAATATAAAAATGACAATTTTATCAAATTTGTTGAATAATTTATCTGTGTATGGTATATCTCAAAACATTCAGTGCAAATGCATTACAAGAGTGATGGAAAGTAGTATCTGGTCTCTTTCTGAATTCTTTTTGCAATGTTGCCTTCTTTGAACAACACATTTTACAGTGCCATATTGGGCTTTCCTTTTTTTTCTGTGTGTGATATAATTTCAATAAAATGTCTACTCACTAAGCGTAATGGTGATGACGTTGATGATGGACATCTTAGTTGGCATTTTACTATTCTGTAGTTTTCAATTAATTTGATCTCTTAGACCAAATGGAAACTGTCAGTGACTTTTTGAACTCCCTTGTTTTGAATAAATAATAAAGGAGTTCCATATTGTGTGGCTCAGAAGGTGCATAAATATTTTACAATATTTTTCATCACTTTTTGATCACAGGATAGTTTGTTAGATGTTGGTCAACTCTGTCAATACCACCCATAAAATTATTATAATCATTGAACACTATTGGAATTTTTTTAGTGCCATTTCTTATTTCAAGTTCTATCATTTCCATATTATGAATAGTTGACACTAAGAAGATGTCTTTCTTGTCTTTCCATTTTATAACAGACTTTTTCTCTCTGATATGCTAACATTTTCCTCTTTTTCAGTTTTTTCTTTTGCAGATATTTTGGCACTTCCTTCCCATTCATTCTCATTGCCCCTAAGATGTCCTTTTTTATTGAAAAAGAATGTCATTGAATTCTGGAGATGTATAAAATTATATCTAATGTACTTATGATAAGAGTTCTTATAGCCTATAGCATAAAATAATAGGCTATTTTTCACAAATAAAACACCATTTAGTAAAAGAAAAGGAAGACAATTTATTAAGTTTCACTAGAAACAAACATGAAAGGCAAATACAACATTCTAAATAAAAACATATTCATAAAGTAGTCGATATAAAACAAACAAACATATGAGTGAATCTCCTGGAAGCAAGAATCGACAGTTCGAAATGACTCCTGTCCAAACAATGCTCAGGATAGTCAGTATGTAAACAAACATTCTGCCAAGGTGATGCTTGGGGTAAATCATTAAATGGTGAATTCAAGAACATGAGCTATCTTTCCATGTTGTGTGTGTCCTCTATAATTTCTTCCTTCAGTGTTGTATAACACAGTGATAACTGGGTTGTTGAACAGCTCCAACCTTAAACTTTTCACTACTCCAACAGCAAAAGTTCAAAGAAAAAACCTGCTCGGTGTTCAGAACTTTGCTTGTTCAAACTGAAAATCAGACTTGAAAAAACCCATACAGGCTCAAAGGATTGATACATTAGATTACCCACCACTCTCAACCAGACAACATAGTGCTTATATCAATGCATCAGAACATTCATCACCGTGCTACTTTTTTGCACTTTATTTGCATAAAATATTGTAACCATGGCTCCAAAGAAAGTTAGTGATAGCAGAATTCAAGCTAAAAGTAAAATTGTGAGAATTACGATAGAATTAAAGAAACAAATCATTGTGAAATTTGGTAAAGTCCTGAAAAAATAAATATATAGATGTAATTTTTGGGCCTCAGAACCATTTATCTGGTTTTACATTATTTGTTATTAGAAAAATATGTTCATTTCTCAAACTTTTTGGTGTTCAAATATGAATTTGGGAGGAGTTAAATTTGACAACTGAAGTATCACTCTATTCATTGCAGAGGTCTTTCATGTCCTCGGTTAAATTTATTTCAAAACTTTGCAGATTTTGCAGCTACTGTGGATTCAAACACTTGCTCTCTTTTTCAACAAGCTCATTGTTAGCATGTTAAAATGCTGCTGTATTTTATATGTTATTTTTATAACCTACATCTTTGCTAATTTTTAAAGCATTCCCATCAGATTTTATAGAATATTTTGGTTTTTCTGTATATTACATCATGTCATCTACGAACACTTATAATTTAACTTCTTCCTAATTTGGAGGCATCTTTATTTTCTTTTCTTTTTAAATTGTTCTTGCTAAGACTTTCAGTACTAGAAATAAGAGTGGTGAAAGTAGACATCTTCTTCTTGTCCCCAGTAGAGAAAATGTTTTCAAGCTTGTACACATTCACTGTGATAATTGACTATGGTTTTTTGACATATAACCATTAGCATTTTGAGACATATTACTTGTGTCTAATTTGTTAAGTTTTTATCATGAAAAGATGTCGAATCCTATTAAATACTTTCCCTGTATCTACTGAAATTATCATATTGCTTTTCCTTCATTCTATTACTTTTATTGTAGTATTGCTTTTATTGGTTTGCCTGTGTTGAAACATACTTGTATCCTTGAAACAACTTTCACTTGATCTTGCATATGATCTTTTTGATGTGCTGTTGAGTTTAATTTGCTACCTTTTTTTTATTTTTAGAATTTTTGCATCTGTATTCATCATGGATGTGGGTCTGTGGCTTTCTTTTTTTGTTGTATCCTTGTCTGTTTTTGGTGTCAGAATATCTCTGGTCTCATAAACACAGTTTGATAGAGTTTATTCCATTTGAATTGCTTGGAACGGTCTAAGAATTGGAATTAGTTCCTTAAGTGTTTCATATAAATCAGCAGTAAGATCATCCTTTCCTGATATTTTTTAGGTGGGAAAATTTTAATTATTCCTTCAGTCTCATTACTCATTATCAGACAGCTTATGTTTTCTATTTCTTCTTGATTCAACTTTGGGAGGTTGTATGTGTTCGGAAGTTAATATTTCTTATAGATTTTCCTGGTTTTTAGTATATAATTGGTCATAGAATTTTTTTATGATCTTTTGTATCAGTTGTAACATCTTCCATTTCATCTATTTATTTGAGTCTTTAGTTTTTCTTGGTTAGTCTAACTAAATGGCTGTGTAGCCTTTCCAAATATTTTTTGTTTCATTGATCTTTTGTATTTTTGAGTTTCAATTTCATTTTGGCCCGATTTTTTTTTTTTTTTTGGTCTTCTAATTTCAGGTGTAGCTTGTTCTTATTTCTATGTCTTTGAGGTACTTCATTGGGTTGTTTATTTGAGATGTTCCATTTTTTGAGGATGCATTTATTGCTTTAAACGTTGCTTTTAGTACTGTTTTTGCTGAACCCCAGAGATTTAAATACATTGTGTTGTCATTAACTTTTGATCCTAGGATTTGTTGATTTTTTTTCAACTACTGATTGGTTATATAGAAACATGTTATTTAATGTCCTGGAATTTTTAAGCTTTCCGTTCTTATTCTTCTTGTACTTCAGTTTGTCTGTGATGATACATAAAATTACTTCATTTAAAAATACATTGGGGATTTGAGGCCTAAATATGGTCTACACTAAAATACATTGGGGATTTGAGGCCTAAATATGGTCTACACTGGAAAATTTTCTACATGTTAATGAAAGAAAGTGCATTATACTGCAGTTTGAGGAAATGTTCTATAAATGTCTATTACATACTTTTAGAATGTTTTAGTACCTTTCAAACATGGTTCAAGTCAGGTATGTCTTTGTTGATTTCTTGACTCAAAGATGTGTTCAACATGGAAAGTGTTCAACATGGAAAGTGTTTTTTTTGTTTGTTTGTTTGTTTGTTTTTTTGCAGCACCAGGTATTGAACTCACAACCTCGCACCTGTCAGACAGGTGCTTAAGTCACTGAGCCAAACTCCCGGCCCTGGTTTTTTGAGGCAGGGTTGCACTGTGTAGCTCAGGCCAGCCTTGCTCTCGCATTGTAGCCCAAGCCGGCCTCAAACTCACAATGCTCCTCCTACCTCAGCCTCCTGAGTGCTGGGATTAAAGGCGTGAGCCACCACGCCCTGCTGAAAGTGGGGCTTTGAAGTCCCAAGTCATTATTGTATTCCTGCCGCAACCCAGCCAGCAGGGTCCTTACAGGGGTTGATGAGAGATTAAGAAAAAGACCTGACCTCTCTGTTGGAGAGGCAATGACAACCCAGCTTGGCCTACATCTTTATTTATACACAGTAAAAAAGAAGACCATGCATAACAGGGGCCAAAAGCACAAGGTCTCAGTGTTTTGCTATGAACACTGAAAGCAAAATATTCACAGACCTATCTGTGTTGTAGTTAAAAGGAAAGAACACCATAGCTGTATACCTGTTGACATGCCACTGAACTAGAGATCAATTTGTTTACATGGTCTACTTCTGAAAGTTCATGTCCCCAGGACTGACTTTTCTATATTCCCAACAACGTGTTCACATGGCCTGCCTCTAGTGCTCCATGTTCTCAGGGCTGGCCTTCCTCTAACCCTGACTGTGTGGTGGATCTCCAGTTCAGCCACTCCCCACAGTATTACAGTCTCTCTCCCTCCCTCACTCCCTCCCTCTTTCTTTCTCTCTCCCTCCCTCCCTCTCTCCCTTTAGATCTAACCATATTTGTTTCATGTGTTTAGGTGCTTTATCTTAGTATATTTAGTTATCTCTGCTTCCTTTCAGTTTCCACTCATGTGGCATATCTTTCTAACCATTCACCTTCAGGCAGCATATTGTTTGTACTTATTTTTGTGTCTATCAACCCAATCTATGCCTTTCAGTTGCTGATTTTCTTTCTTTCTTTCTTTCTTTCTTTCTTTCTTTCTTTCTTTCTTTCTTTGGTATTGGAATCAAAACCAGGACCTTGTGCTTGCCAGACAGGTGCTGTGCCTCTGAGCTATGTCTCTGACCCTGTAATTTATTTTCAAGGCTAACTACCTTTTGGCATGCATTTCCTCCTGTTATTCTGATTTTTTGTCTTGTTTGGTGTATTTTTAGCTCCTTTTTATCTCTCTTATTTGTGTAACACTTCTTTCACTGAGTTGTGTATATGCATGTGTTTTCATGTTGGTGATTGCCATCCTTTTGTTCCTCCCCACCCCCCGCTTTTTTTTTGGCAGAGTCTTGCTCTGTAATTCAACCAGGCCTTGAACTTTTACTTTGCAGCTCAGGCTGTCTTTGAAGGCACAGAAATCCTCCTGCCTCAGTCTCCCAAATGCTGGAATTACAGGTATGTGCATCTTTTTGTTTCCTGTGCAGGACTCCCTTAAGTACTCCTTGTAGAATTTGTCTAATGGTGATGAATTCCCTCAGGCTCTGTTTATGTAGAAATGACTTTCTTCATTTTGAAGGCTAATTCTGTTGGATGTTGTATTCTTATTTTTTTGTTTTTTTCTTACAGTACTTTTAATATATCACCACAATTTCTGGCTTGTAAAGTATCTATTAAAAACATGCTATAAATCAAGTAGCCATTCCTTTATATCTGCCTTGATGCTTTTCTTTTGTTGTTTTTCATGATTCTTTTTTTCTTTTACTTTTGACGTTTTGAATATAATATGCCTTAGTTTGTTTTGACTGGATCTAGTTAGAGCACTCTGAGCTTCTAGGATCTAGCTATCCATGTCTCTTTGAAGATTTGGGAAGTTTTTTGGATATTATTGAGACAGGGTCTCACTATATAGTCCAGGCTGTCTTCAAACTCACAGTGATCCTTCTACCTTAGCCTCTTGAATGCTGGAATTACAGGCATGTGTCACCACCCCTGACCAAAAAATAGGTTTTCAATGCCTATCACCAATTCTCAAATATTTTTTCACTTACGGTACCCCCTGGATCTCATAGACTTTCCTCATTCTTTTAAATTTCCAAATTTTCCCTCTCTCTCTGACAGGATTAATGACAAAAGACATAAACCTAATGTCAGAAGTCTTTGTTTTGATTTTTTCTAGTCTGTTGTATTTTTTATTTCATTGGTAGAAGTTTTTTGCAGCAAGATTTCTGATTGGCTTTTTCATGCTTTCTATGGTAAATAAAATTCTCATTCCCATCCCGAGGTTTTAAATTTCTTTGAATTGTTTGCATGTGTTCTTTTGTATCCCATTGAGTTTACTTAGGATCATTTATGCTAAATTTTTCTTCAGGTATTTCATAGATTTCCTTCAAATTGGAATTGATTTCTAGAGACTTCTTGCTTTCCGTTGTCGATTTCCAGTATCATGTTTGCTGTGTCCCTATGGTGATGTCTGAATCCCATCTAATATTTACTTCGTTCAATTTCATAGAGTGGTTTTTTTTTCAAAACAGACTTTTTCATTTATATGAGTTTTCAGATATCAGCTGGGTAGGTACTTGGTGATAAAATGGTTCAAATGTATAGTCTCTATGATTTCATCATCTTTGATGTCATAGTCTAGACTATAGTCATTCAGGACACAGTCTAGACTAGAGTGCCTACGTAGCCTAGACTACAGTGGTTCAATACATAGGCTTTCTGTTTTTTATTCTATTTTTTTTAATTTTAAACAAAAGGAACGTAAGAAACCAAAGCAAAGTAATTTCACAACCATTCAATGGGAGAGTAACAATAATCAGCACATTGCATATTATTATATTCACAGAAATTATTTAGGATAAAAGATATAGACATGAAACATTGTCCAGAAAATTATTTGCACAAAACTTTTGACTCAATGAATCAAGAGAAACCAGCTATATATGACTATCATTTTTGTTATGATTGCTCTATTATTTTCAGATAAACATTTTGCATTAAAAATGAAATCTGAAGATGACCCTGTGAAAACCACTTTTCACTCAAAATTCTTTTTCTTTAACTGTCTTAACTAATTTTTTATATACATCGATTTTCTTTTAGCTCATCACACAAGTGCAACAATGCAATGGTTACATATGTATGATTTACTTAGTTCACTGAGAAGTATATTTTCAATACTGATCCATTTAAGAGTGAAAATGTCCAGTTTATCATTCTTTACAACTGAGTAGTATTCCATTATGTAGAAATACCACATCTTTTTTATTCATTCCTCAGTCAAGGGGCATTTAGGTTGTTTCTAAGATCCAGCTATTATGAACTGGGCAGCTATAAACATAGATGCACATATATCGCTGGGGTATGATGTTTTTCATTCTTTTGGGAAAATACCCAGAAGGGGAACAGCTGGGTCAAATGGGACCTCCAATCCTAGCTTTTTGAGGAATCTCCACACTGACTTCCACAGTAGTTGCACCAGCCTGCATTCCCACCAAAGTGGAGAAGGGTTCCTTTTTGTCCACAGCCCCTCCAGCATTTGTTATTGGTTGACTTCTTAATATTAGCCATTCCTTCTGGGGTGAGGTGGAATCTCAGTGTTTTCATTTTCATCTCTTGAATGGCCAGTGCAGTTGAACATTTTTTCACATATTAATTTGATGTTTGTACTTCTTTATCTGAGAAGTGTGTATTCATCTCAGATGCCCATTTTTGGATTGGGTCTTTAAATCTTGGAGGACTGATTTTTTTTTAGTTTTTTATACATTTTTGATATTAATCCTTTATCTGAGGGACAACTGGCAAACATTTTCTCCCACATTGTGGGTAGTCTCTTCACACTGTTGGTGGCTTCTCTTGCTGTGCAAAAGCTTTTCAGTAGGGTGAGATCCCATTTGTTGATTCTTTTAATGCATAGGCTTTCAAAGGTGCATGTCTTCAGACTCCCAGAGAGTTGATTTTTGATGGCACTGGGACTTATACCAGTTGAAACATTCTTGGTAATTTAAACTGGGGTGAGGACCTCTTTTAGGTTTCTAGGGTAATCACAAATGAGATTGGGAATTATTTTACTCCTATGGGTATTGCAGTTTGCCCGTGGATTAGGTGGTATCTCCCAACATCATCTTAGTACCTGTTTCAAATTGTGAGTTTTACTGGTCATGATTCTTGCTATGAATTGGGTTATATTTTAGGAAACATTTGTTCATTCAAAGACAAAATTTCTTTTGTCACTGATGGCAGAACTGCAAGAGGACAACCCCTACTAAGCAATTAGATTTTGGTCAATGGTTTAATCACTTCTGCTAAAAAATGAATCAAAACAATTAACATGGCTGATCCTAAATTCAAGTTGAGAGAAAGTAAACTTTGTCTCTAGTGAAACTATAAAATCACATGGCAAAATGCATGAAACAAGTAAGATGTACTGGGACCAAACTTAAATTTACTCCTGGAGGATTGAAGGTTAATTTTTGACAAAGCAGCCGAAACATTATACATTAGCAATAAGATACTCACTTTGAACACAGTGATAATTACTAACTTGGTTTGAAAGACCGTTGCATCTAATCCTAGCTTCTTGAGGAATCTCCACACTGATTTCACAGTGGTTGCACCAGTCTACACTCCAATCAACAGTGGACAACAGTTCCTTTTTTCCCACAGCCCTGCCAGCATTTATCATTTGGTGATTTTTTTTAACTTGGCCATTCTTCGTGGAGTGAGATGAAATCTGAGTGTGGCTTTAATTTACATTTCCTGAATGACAAATGATGTTGAACATTTTTTCATATATTTAATTGCCATTTGTATATCTTCCTCTGAGAAGTGTGTATTCATCTCAGATGCCCATTTTTGGATTGGGTCCTTGAATTTCAGGAGCCTGATTTTTTAATAAACTTTATATGTCTTAGATACAAGTCCTTGGTCTGATGGACAATTGGCTAAGATATTTTCCCAATTGGTGGGTTTACTTTTCACTCTGTTGGAGATTTCTTTTGACATGCAAAAACTTTTT